>CAXDIV010000129.1:0-195353 GCA_963989385.1 Ctena decussata | reverse complement strand
TTTGCTATATGGTGAATAGACTATGATTAAAGTATTTGAAACCTAGTTGTCTGAGAAAATGTCAATTTCGGATTTATAGAGTTCTTTATAGATTTCATGAAAATGTATGTCTCTTTCTAATTCTGATAAAAGCTCAGTGTTAGAATATATAGATTTTTATCCAACACTGCACTATTTGTGACGTAATCTGAGGTTTCTAATTTAAGTCGAATTAAACTAGTATTTGTCATTGTTTCCAATTCTTTATTAAAACAGGTATTTTATACATGTACATGAATGGCTTAGGGCACAGTCTCACTATCACGCTTGAAGGGCTCGGTTGTACTATGTTTCCCGCCCAACGTTTGGAAAAAATTGTACCCCGTTTTGTAAGTATATAGACGTTTCTAGTACGTTTTAAATACGTTTAACTACGATTTACTTCATATTAACCGGTTATCAAACGGCTAAGTGCAACGCTTTCAGAAGGGGCGAGAACAGTTTACTTACCAAATATGATTAGGTACGTTTTTCTACAGACTACTTGGTAGTGTCCTGTATAACTAACTACCTAGTCAAACATACCAAATCGTAATAAAACGCAGAATAAACGTCACAAAACGTATTAAGACGTGGGAAAGGGTACATGTATATAATGCGTAGTAGAACATAGAGGACCTTCACGTATAGCTACGTATCTAAAAAGTTTCAACTACGTTTTATTACGTGTAGATTATGTTTCAATACGTGTTCACTACGCATACAGTACGTTTTTCGAAATGACACGTTTAAGTTCAATTTTCAATTCAAATGTAGCTAGGCCACGTATGTAGCTGTATATATCCGTATATAATACGTATCCACTACGTTTAATACGCATATTCCCGTTTTGGTACGTCTGAAATACGTAAAAAAACCTAGTCCTCAATACGCGACAGTGAGACTGAGGCTTAGAGGCCCTCTAGATTATTCTTGTTACGTTTTTGTACGTATTTGATGCGTTTCGGCTACGTTTTAGTACGTTTAGACCGAGTTTTACAACGTATTGCTACGTTTTACTAAGTACATGTATACGCTACGTATATCAAAATGCCGTGTTTAAGTTAAAAATTCTAAATCAAACGTAACCAGGCCACGTATTAAGCTAAACCTATATACGTGTACGTTTTCACTTCGTTTTACAACGTATACTGCCGTTTTGTCACGTTCTAAAAACGTAGTAAAATCTATCCCGCAATACGTAACAGTGAGACTGTGGCTTTAGATATTCATTTAGTATAATGATGCTATACGTGCAAAGCATCAAAACTCCGACTATTTATTGTAAATATAAACATTATAATATCATAAATATTAACCTTTTTGCATGTTTGTCAAAGAATAGAATAGTATGCTTTGATTAACAGCTTGACCACTTAAAGTTATTGGAATACGAACGTTACTCAGGCTGGCACAGAATCAAATCCTGCAAACTGAGCAAGGCCGAGTAGTTTGAAACCGAAATTATTTCAAATTTATTTATATCTCTTATAAAGATCTCGTTTTAGAATTTATTTTATTTTTATGAAATTTTTCAAATATGAGCCGCGACACGACAAAACAAACCATGTGGTTGTGCGCCCAGCGCAAACTCAGATCAGGCTGGGCAACCGCCTAGTCCAATCAGACCCTTCGACAAGTGCTCAAAGGGTAGCTATGGGTCTAAGCTACCTCCATGCGGACAGCAAAGACTCTGATCAGACTGGGCGGATGCCCAGGCTCATCTGAGTCTGCGCTGGGCGTACAACCACATTGTTGGTTTTGTCGTGTGGCGGCTCAATTATATTTTCCTCCACAGAACCAGCTAATTACCAAAATATATAAATGAACAAAAGTAACTGGATAAACTATTTGCGAGGTCATCAACACATATTTTTGATAATTAGATATAGCTTATTAATACTTAAACATGCAATAAGATAGTTTCATCTTTTTTGCCTAACATGTATACTTACTCGGATACTCCTTGATAGGGCAAGTAGCTGAAATACAATAAATCATCTCAAGTTTAAAAATCATGTAATATTTCAGCCACCACATGTGATTTCCAACAATATAGCATTGATACATAAGTGTATTCTGGTCTGAGCGTTTGCTTGTCACATCAGCCATCTACATGTATGGAAGTGACCCGAGTGATAGAACCAAACGTGAAGTCTCTGATTACTCCGTATAAATGATAAAGATGTAAAGATGTCACGTGATAAAATTGCCACATTGTTGGAAGTCTCATTACGCGGCACATTTGTTGAAATAGGACCACCAATTGTGGTACAGCAAACAATTAAGCATAAAGGGGGGGTATCAATAAGGTGGGTTTTCTGCATCCTACCAAAGTTTTATTTTTTTGACTGATGTTATACTCTAGTGTGTCTAGTTTATTGAACCATATGTGACTTTGCGCGGAAAAGCCCTAGTTACTGAGCTATGGGTCCAAAGAAGTGGGTGGGGTAATCCAACACGGTTTAAGCCTGTCTTGTAAAAACATTCTCATTTGGTAGAAGAGTACAGCAGACAGACAGGGTTTGATAAAATGATTAACAGAACATCTAAACTATATTTCCATATCTTTTTATTTGGTCTAATTTTAACATATGTTGTCAAAAAAGTCTTCCTTTGACATTTAGCATTTTTGATATTTTTGACCTCAATTTTCAATATTTCTTGGCCTTATTGTTAAATAAACAGACATGTTATCATCAAACTCATGTCAAGGAAGTACCTTGAGAAGGACATTCAGATGATGTGACCAGAATATCACAATAGCATAGTTTTCATGGTCGACTGAACACATAAACTTGCTTGGAAGATGGTTTTCTTTCTATTTTGCGAGATTTTTACGAATCAATTTGAAAAGATTCTAAAAGTATAACGAAAATTCGATTTTTTTTGCCAGAATAATCAATTACAAGGACCGCGGTCATCCTTAAATCTTTGAGAACTTTCTATGCCTACGTAAAATCCCTAGACATTGGTAATTTTATCAACAGAATCTTAAATTCCTGATTATTCGATATGAAATTTCTGAAACCATTTAAGGTGAGGTGGGAGTAATTGACAAAACACATGATTTTATTAATACTTCCGTATATTGTACAGTTTTAGTCCCTCTTTCAGAAAATGTAATAAAAAAGAGGGGTCGCCGATGTCGTTTTCAAGATATCTGACCTCAAAAACGTCACTTTTTCCTCATTTTCGACCCGACGTTATAATGGCGTTCTATGGAAAACGCACTTTTTTGCACGTATCTCTTGGATAATAACCTCTATTCAGAGAAAACAATACACATTTTTTTCTTCAAAAACTAGCACACTATGGCCCAATGATAGAAGTTTGCATTAAAGCAATAAAAATAGTAGGTCGCCGACTTAACTTTCGAGCTAAAGTGCATAAAATGCCCGGCTTGCTGTCTCTTGCTGTCTGAAATTGTTACGTCGCGCATGGTGACGTTAACGTTTCTGAACTTTCGCGCCATGTATCAGCTATCGTTTTTTGTAGGATACCCGCAAAATTTGACAAGGACTTTATCACTCATGATTGTCATCGTCGGGAAAGTGCAGGGTGAAAGCAGATATAATAATGCATTACTGCATTTTCTCCCAGTCTCTGCATTTGCCGTCTCGGCTAACTTTTATTTTAATTAAAATTGAAAACATTGACATCCCCTATACGCTCCGATATAGTTTACGCGTACCCAAGTTGACAAACTCTCCGAAGGAACAACTTTAGGGGTGGGCTTCCACGTGTTATGACATTTAAAGATTTACTGCCTTGATAATAATAACAAAAAAAAAAAAAAAAAAAAAAATGATTTAATGAAATATTTCATGCAATACCTCCGACATGGTCTAACTATACATTTGCAATAGAGTTGAAATGGTTATATTTGATAAAAGTGATTTCACACAAAAAGAAGATAAATTTTTAAATGATCGCGCACCGCGCTCGAAATCGCATTATTGGACAAAAATGATTTATTCATAGGCCCCCTACATCTCAACCAACTGCACGAATAAGAAAAATACCTGTACATTATCACATGGTACACGTGGTCAAAGTCGATATTCTTACAGGCCGTGAGGAAATAGGTAATTTGCATTTAAATTTGAAGATTATTTTTCATGCCACATTTATCGAAAAAAAAAAAAACATGCATTTTCTCAAATTCTGTACAGTTAATTATGAGACAATAACATATTGTCTGACGAAATTTGTTTTTATTTGTCTCTGAAAACATGAAATAAACGAGGGAGACAACCTTTAAACAACTCCCTTATTCACTTGTCGTTTGTGAGTCAAGTTACCTATCCGACCCCACAAAGAACCGATAATATTCTGCACAATAACCTAGCGTTCCAACGACTGGATTTCGGTGACACTCTCTCTCTCTCTCTCTCTCTCTCTGAAACTGACAGGCAGCTTGGATTCACTTAAGTGTTTAGGAGATTGAAATGTCTCTTTGATATACACTTGAAAAAAATGAAGAAGAAACGGAAGATGGAAAACTGATCTTTGAATTATCGTATCAACGTCGATAAAAGGTCCTGACGACATTGCATCGACGGTGATACGGCTGCCTGGCGTTTTTCAAACGCTGGAGACAGTCTAGGAATCATAAATATAACTGAAATGTGGCGTATTTTTTGCTGAATAGCTGTATATGGATGATAAAACCGGCATGTACTAAAACATAGAGTGGAGTTAACTTTTGGAGTGGAATGGTTTTTTGGAGTGGTTTTTGGAGTCAGGTAATAAGTCATATAAGGTCAGAAGATGACCTCTCCTTGACTCAGAGACTATAGGAATTAAAACCAGATCTACTGCTCCTGAGTCCATTGTCAGTGTAAAAATAAGTTGGCCATGTCAATGAAAATACAGGCCCAACAATCAAGTAAGTGTATATGTGGACCACCAAGCTAGCCAGCCAGTGGGTAATTAAGTAAGTAAGTACATGTATACATCTTTTCCAACAGTCAGAATGTACAATTTAATTTTGTTAGAATTTAACACGACTCATTATCGAATCCCAAGGGGGCTATTTCAAAATGCCAAGACTGTATGCTGCTGATAGTTTATATGCAGTATGGCCATTATGTTTAATTATTGGTTCCCCAAAGTATAATTGGCCTGGCCTTGCTTGGTCCATAGTAGTATGCCATCAAGCAAGCTGTTATGTCATTTCACATAATTGGGTCAGGCCAGCTCAGGAATCACAACATGCCCCTTTGCAACCGGTCATTGCCGGTGAAAGGTTAGGCATGTTTACTTTTCCAGACATTTTCCTAGCAGAGTCAGATTAAGTTCACACCAAATCTCCACTCCAAAAACACCCCAAAAAACCACTCCACTCCAAGACTCCACTCCAAAGGTTAACTCCACTCCAGGTTTTAGTATATGCCGATAAAACCTGTCTATGGCTGCTTTCCTGTTAACTATAAAGTGCGTGGTCGAAGTGTAGACAGTGATCTGACTACTCAGTGTACGATTCTGGATTCAATTTTAAGAGACTTTGTTGTCGCATGAAATTGATAATAAGATTATTGCAACTCGGCAGCTGCGAACTCGTCTGACAAAATGATGAGAAACTGTCAGAGTACAGCTTTCCCGCTAATAGTCTTTCCCCACAGAAAACCAGCTATATGTTTTTCAGTCTTCTCTGCGACACTTTCTTTCTCCTTTAAATTTCATCCAGCGCTCAGCCTCCTTGCATTTTGTGAGTAGACTATATAGTGATCACAGAAGCGGCTAATGGTGACGCCATCTTGTTTTTCTCAAACGGAACGTTTGACGTCATTATGTAACGTGGCTACAGAAACTGCCGCACGGCGGCGCTGAATTACTCCCACCTCACCTTAAAGGCTCGTTTCATATTACTGCGTTTTAAGAAATAACCTGATAGACCTTGAGCTGACCATAGACCCCCCTCCCCCCAGGGGGAGTTTTGTACACTATTATTTTCTGAAACTACATTATATAAGAAACAAAATGACACACGTTAGCCCTCTGTACGTTGGGGCATTAACGTATAACGTCAACGTCAATTACACTACCCGAATTTACATATTCACGTTATAATAGAAAATACGCATTATTATACACATCTTAGTATTTGCCCTAAATAATATTGAGTTTTGTCTGATAGTACATAAATTGCTGTTTCAAGGTAATTGACAATGTCAAGAATAAGTTGACTAATCCTTATAATGTAGTTTACCTTATATTTGACGTTTTTTCCCTTCAGTGTGTATATACATGTAATATAAGCAGCAAATTGTAAGAATTGAAGTGTAGAGAAAAGTTAATGTCATATACATGACTATTTTAATATTCTAGAATATAAAAAGCAAATTGAAGGCTTACAAAACTCGTCAGCAGTCACAATAAATATGTAACGTATATAACCACAACAAAAGTACGAAAAAAAAAAAGAATCAGACTAACTCCCTGAATTGGTGGACTGAAGTTTATACCTGCTCCATCAATCTTCTTCGATTCATGTCCAGCTTAGATAAGTTAAGTAGCAGTTAACAGTGGATATATTAAATGGGGACAGAAAGTATCTTATGTTTTGAAGAATTTAATCTACAAAATGACGAGAAAAGCTAAGAAAGCCAACATCAGCTGCATTTTATCTTTCAATGTTATCTGTATTATGTCTTAAGTAAACACTGTTGTATATGTTAATATGAAAAAACGCCAATATTATGTGTCTTCAAACTGAAAAAGAACATCGGATAGTGTGTATTTGAAAAGCAATCTAACAGTAACGTTACGTTACATAATTGTAATTTGTCTGGGGATGAGATCTGTAAGTCATCTGTTCTCAAATTTTAGATCTTAGGCGGCTTGAATTATTTATTGCTGTAGTATTAGCTTACCACTGGTAGTCAGATGGCAAATTTAGCTCTTTAAAATACACAAGAACTCAGCAAGACGCATATAGATGGTAACAGCTGAAGCAGTTCAACCTTGCCTTCAATTCAGTCTCACTTAAAAGTGACTTCATAAAAATGTTTTTTTTTTCTATTCTGAATCTTATGCATGGAATGAAGTAAGTATACGTTGATATATGCTGCAACTAATTAATATTTAGGTTTGGTCATGGTAGGGATAAAACCAACTTACATGTTAATTTGTAAACTACGTGGGCAGCTCCCATCAAATACATTACAAAATATTAACATTGTGAAAATTCATGGATTAAAGAAAGTGAGATACTTAATAACGCATACAACATTCTGTCATCAGCCAGTTCAGGAGTTCTATTTTTCATTCTGTTGTTACAAATTTTTAACTGGTCAGGTAATTTTGCACACCCCATGGTTTCATTCCCACTTCTTGTTACTATCAAGGACTAAAGGTGTAACGAAAGATAAATTTTGGTGAGACAATATGTAAGCAACTAAAATTGTTTGGATATTGCCAAAATGTTGTATTCTTTAACGGTATTTTAAATATTTGGACAAAGATGATATGATAAGCAGTAAAATATCATAAATAAGTAGATTACAGGCATATTTATTGCTAATCAATATGGTGCACGTAATACAAGGTCACGGAGATCAAATGCAGTAAGTTATTTAGGGTTAGCCCTTCCTTGGCATGTACAGGTATGCACTATTTCTATTACTTGATTATTTGCTCATCAGAAGTACTGTATTGCTGGTTAAGGATATTGGAAATGAAGAATTTATAAACTCTCGATGAATAGTTGTATACGTTACTTGTTCAGTCGTTCTTTTCTTTTTTCTCAATGCTATGCTGCAAAGCATAACTACAACGTAGGCGATACATTTTGAAGGAGAACAACTAAGATTTGCTCATAAATATCTGAACAGCGATGATCAACATAAATATATTGTCATTTGCATTCGCCACTTCATTGTGTGGGCAGAGCTTACTGGAACACTGTCCCTAGAAAAAACAAACAAACAAAAAACCATTTTTGTCCAACTAAACGTATCTATATGTCCTTTGGTGAATCGATTCTTTAAGAGATGATTGAATGTAACTACTTAGATTCTTTTAGAGATGATTGACTATAATTAGACTTGAAAGGACAAGAAACAAAAGCATAGAAATATAGATCATCTTATACATAGCATTTATAGATTGCCACCGTACCGCTAGTAAACTGCCCGTGTCTCTTTTTCTGCATTAAATGTTTCTGATACTATTCTCCCAAACTCCTGGTTGACACATTATTGTTAGTTACATAAATGAACTAAATAAAGCACTACCATTAAACATTTTCAAAAGTATGTTTGTTTCTTAACTGTAACTGAGCAATGTTGTTTACCTTGGTAAAGTAAAATATACGATAGGCTTAAAAAGTAAGTATACGCTGCCAGCAAATATCTACTTAGCTTTGATGCAGAACTGTATTGGCTGAAGTCTTCAAACTTCAGGTTTACTGTTCTGCTTTATAGGTTATCAGTGTGTATGTAAAAACTATACTAAATCCTGTCAATGAACAAGCTTGTACCACATTTTGTATTATTGATTACTGATAATCTTATAGTTTTATACTAAACAGGTCAAGACCGCTTAGGTTTTAACATTATCAAACTGATTGTATATCATTTTATTTGAGGCCAATATGCAAAATCAATGCTGGCTTTTAATAGCTGCCGTTTTATTTTAACTTTTCTGAAGTCGTTTTTTTTTTTTTTTTTTTTTTTTTTGTTGATTTTTGGATTTTTCAGCTGTATATAACAAATTTCACGTATGTTACTGTCTTTAAAACTCAACTGTACAAATTGTAAAAGAAACAAACCTGGCAATGCCATTATGAAATACTTTGATTTTTGTTTTAATAACAAAGTAAACAGCAAAACCCGTTTTACATGTGCAGAATATGTCAGTGCTCTTAATATTACAATTTGAAGCATACTGTATTTAATCACGTATAAAACAAACCTCACGAATCCCTAAAAGTAATAATTGAGAGAAGCGTTGATAGGTCCAGGTACACAATATACCTTAAGAGCTCCCAGCCTTATATGAGGTATTGTTACATATGTTAGTGAAAAAAACTGATTAACGGTATTATAATGAAATATTTTAAATGTTAAATGTTATTTACGTTACTATTAGTAATAGCTAATGATAAAAAAATGCTTTTTTCTCATATATTGAAAGATTCTTTAATGAAGAAACTGCTTCCAAAGAAAACAAAATTATTCTAGGTTCAAATTATATGATTTTAACAAAAATAGCCCTAGGTAACGTATATAATCGATCATAATGCTGACTTAAATGCGTTTAAAACATTGTGAAACTGTTCCTTGCTGTTTAAATAGACTGACATATTCATTTTTACCATTTACAGCTGTTTTCAGTTCCAACAGTGTATTTCAAGCATTTGAATTATACGGAAAGTGATAACTGTAAAATAGAACATTTATAAGGACGTACTGTGTTCTACATCCTATTTCTCCCAACGTATACAAGATAGGATAATAATTTTTGTAGATTTGAAAAGATAAATAAATTGTCTTTAATACAGTATATGGTCTAATATAAAAGGAATAACTTACAAAAAGAAAGTATTCTGGATGGAAATAGCAATTTTAATGGGGTGTAAAGACAAATGTCACGTATATTACACCATGTAGGCTAAAGTGACCTTTCAAACATCATAACTTTTAGCTACTGGATTGTTCTATTAGACTTTATTATACTTTTAAACATAGGAAAGTGACTTATATTTTTATGCCCCCGAAGGAACTTCGGGTGGCATATTAAAATCGCACCGTCCGTCCGTCCGTCCGACTGTCCGTCCGTCTGTCCGTCCGTCAGTCCGTCCGTCCGTCCGTTACAAATCGTGTCTCAGCGATAACTTTAAAACTACTGAAGCAAATTAGATGAAACTTCACAGAAAGATAAAGCATGATGAGAAGGTTTGTCGCGCGCAAGTCTTGGGTCCGTACGCCCAAGGTCAAGGCCACAACTGGGTCAAAGGTCAAATTGTGTCTCAAAATCGTGTCTCAGCGATGATTCTAAAACTACTGAAGCAAATTTGATGAAACTTCATAGAAAGATAAAGCACTATGAGAAGGTGTGTCGCGCGAAAGGCTTAGGTCCCAACGCCCAAGGTCAAGGCCACAATTGGGTCAAAGGTCAAATTGTGTCTCAAAATCGTGTCTCAGCAATAATTTTAAAACTACTGAAGCAAATTTGACGAAACTTCACAGAAAGATAGAGCATCATTAGAAGGTGCGTCACGCACAAGACTCAAGTCCCTACGCCCAAGGTCAAGGCCACAGTTGGGTCAAAAGTTAAATTGTGTCTCAAAATTGGCTCTCAGCGATTACTTATAAACTGCTGAAGCAAATTTAATGTAACTCCACAGAAAGATGAAACATAATGAGAAGTTGTGTTGCGCATCACATTTGGGTTGCCAGGTTCAAGGTCAAGGTCATAATTGGGGGTCAAATGTCAAATCTTGCCTCTATGATAGCTTTAAACCTGCTGAAGCTAATGTCATCAAACTTCACAGAAAGGTAAACCATAATGAGAAGGTATGTTACACACAATATTTATGATCCCAAATCCAAGGCCAAGGTCACAATCTGGGGTCAGAGGTCAAATCATGTCTCGGCGATTACTCAGAAAAGTACCAAAGCAAACTTTAAATTACGATAAAGCCTAATGAGATGATTTACCATGCACAAGACATAGGTTCCCACGCCCAAGGTCAAGGTCATAGCCAGAGGTCAAAGGTCAAGTCATTCATCCTCAATTACCTAAAGACTTCTGAAGTAAACTTCATTTAACCTCATGAAAAGTTATAAAACAGTGAATATGCCACAAACAAATTATGGTTCTGTTGCCCGAAGTCAGGATCATGATAAAATGGTAATGTAAAGAACAGTAAAGTATAACAAAGTTATGTAAGGTGCGACATTTAGGTTCCAACACCCAATGTCAAGGACACAACACAGTTTGGTTAGTGGTTGAATTAAGTCCCCTTGAATCCTCTTAAACTTCCAAAGTGCATTTAAACATAGCAGAAAAGTAAACAGAAATGAGAATGTATATCATGTGCAAGACTCAGGTTCTATGCCCAGGGTCAAGGTCACAACTAGGGCTCAAAGGTGCCCAGGGTCAAGGTCACAACTAGGGCTCAAAGGTCAGTTTAAGGGGCCTTCCGGGGCATTTGTTACACACTGTAACATTTCTTGTTTTTTATAATTTTTGATAATTTTTATGTTATGTTTATTTTTTTAATGGGTAACGTTTGTAACAGGCTGTTACAGCTTAACGCCCCACTCGCCAGAGGGCTAACATGCTGCAAAATATTTCTAAGATTCTGGGCTTTAAGAAAAGTATGGTCTACAAAATTCCCCCTGGGGGGGGGGGGGGTGAGGTAAACCATATCTGGCTCATGGCCTATTATATATTAAGATAGCTATATAGTGAATAACTGAGTTTTTCATTTGTTAAAACAAAAGAGAGTTATTGTTCATGGTGGAATCGATCAACAAAAGAGTATATACACACACTAACAATGTTTACCGTAAAGATCCTAAGTTTTCGGGCGGATAGGTCTGTACAAACAGTGGAAACCGAAATCAGACTGTTCCTTAGGAACCAGAATGATCAAGGTCTTCACAGTTTCCATTCCATCTGTGCATGTTTGTAGGCATTACTCTATGGTAGAATCGGAATAACAGGAAAATATATAATAGGGCAAGGACCGGCTGTGCTTGCAGCAGGTGCAGAATTTGAGCAGTCTGTTTTAGAATATTTCTGAACTTAAACATTGTTTTTCTAGGAAATGAAACGGTGAAATGTTTGTTTTGTTGTTCTATTCTGTGACATACAGTGTAAATTTTACTAAAATAATATGCATAAGCTTGCCCCATCGATTAAATAGATTTTTCATGGCGTTTTTCATGAAATTCAATTTTCTTGCATTTAAAAACAAGAGGGCCATAAGGCCCTGAATCGCTCACCTGAACAACTGGCAACGTGTTTTTTTCTTATGTCTGAAATTGTCAAAATATGAGTCTTGGGTCAAAAGTCAAAGAATGACCATGACCTCTTGTACTCATAAATCTTCATGTTCTCATTAAGACAACCATATATACCATTTTAGGCAAAACTTTTCAAAACTTTCCATGAAATCTTATGTGCTAGCATTTTCCCATATTTGACCATGTCGCGAAAAAAGGTCAAGGTAAATCCGAGGTCATCATTTGAACAGTCCTGGTAGTACTCTAGTACCCCATGCTACTTACCCAGTTTCAAGGCCATTGGTGTATTGGTTCTGGAGAAGAAAAATATTTAAGATTTATACCATAAATGGGTATGGCGGCCATATTGGTCATTTGACCTGGACCGTTTGAACAAATTTTTGTTCAATCAGCCCCTGGAAGCTCTTTATTAAATGTGATTACAATTGGCCCTTTGGCTTTTGAGGAAATGTTTGAAAATGTCAAAATATGAAAGATCTGAGTCAAAGGTCAAAGAATGACATTGACCTCTTGTAATCATAATTCTTCATGACCTCATTAAGACCACTGTATATACCAATTTTTAGGCCAAAAACATCCCGTGAAATTTTATGTTCTAGCATTTTCCCATATTAGGCCTTGCCGTAAAAAAACGTCAAGTTCAACCAAAGGTCATAATTTGAACAATCTTGATAGTACTGGAGTACCAAATGCTACATACCAAGTTTCAAGGCCATCGGTTAATTGGTTCTGGAGAAGAAGATTTATAAAGGTTTTTACCATATATGGGCATGGCGGCCATGTTGGGCATGTGACCTGGACCGTACGAACAAATTTACGTTCCCTCAACCCCTGAAGGCTCTTACTGAAATTTGGTTTCAATTGGCCCAGTGGCTGTTGAGAAGATTGTTTGAAATTATCAATATATGAGAGATCTGGGTCAAAGTCAAAGAACGACCTTGACCTCTTGTACTCATAAATCTTCATGTACTCATTAAGATGACTGTAGATATCGATTTTCAGCCCAAAATTTTCAACAGTTTCCAAAATATCGTATGTTCTAGCATTTTCTCATATAAAAGCACAAGGAAGCAAATTTGACCTTGCCGTTAAAAAGGTCAAGGTCAACCCAAGGTAATAATTTGTACAATCTTGGTAGTACTCGCGCACCCGATGCTTCATACCAAGTTTAAAAGGCCATCGGCCTATTGGTTCTGGAGAAGAAAATTTTTTGTTTGGGTTTTTACCATATATGGGCATGGCGGCCATGTTGGTCATGTGACCAGGACCGTTTGAACAACTTTTCGTTACCCCTTCCTCTGGAGGCCACATATGAAATTTGGTTAAAATTTGCCCAGTGGTTTCAGAGGAGAAATCATTTGAAATTGTGGACGGACGGACGACGGACGACGATAGACGACGACGAAAGACGGAGCCTTACCATCCTATAAGCTCCCCCGGAGCCGCTGGCTCAGATAAGCTAAAAAATGCAAAAATATACTTATTATCAAGATTTTTCAATTTATTTTACGAGGTTGTTTCAGATATCATATATTATAGATTATATGATTTGCAGACATAAAAGTGCACTCATGTGTTAGAGATATGAATTTAAATGGAGAATGTGTAACAAAGTATGTAGAAATACAAAATATTAATTTAATACGAAAACAAAACGGTGATTTTTTTTCTTATCCAAGTGCTTTATAGCTCTTTGGTTATTTAACTTGTATAATGGTTTGAATGCCCTACCAATATTTCTATTCAGTATCTGACTACCGTAATTTTAAAAGTTTCTTAACTTACCCTGCTCCAGTTCGCTCACAATTGATTCCATCTCATTCAGACGTGCATCTGTCAGATTTTCTGACTCCTTTAAATCTTCTACGTTGCCAGTCAGGTCTAGAAAATCAGATTCAAGGGCTGCCACTCTTTTCTTCAGCTTTTGCTTTTTACCAGCAGATATTTGTAGCATCGTGATGTACACAACTACCAATGTCAGCAATAGAAGTTTCATCATGACAGCTCAACAGTTAGTGATAAATGTGTTAGATTTTCGCTGAAAAAAAAATGGATACAAGAAGCAAAACGCTTAATTATTTTTTAACGTGACATATGTATATGTATATATGACTTCGCTGAAAAAAACGGATACAAGAAGCAAAACGCTTAATCAAAACGCTTAATTCATTTTTTGATAACGTGACAGCAAAACGTTTAATTCATTTTTTAACGTGACACATATATTGTATATATTGTAAAACGGCTATAATTCATGAGTAAAATTAGGATAATATCGCCATCTTTCTCTACCATTAAACTGGTCTATGTGTCACAGCTAATCTTACTTAGCAAGGCTACTTTGGTATTATCAGTTACTACAAAGACGCTTTTGGTACTTGCGACAGTTTAAGTATACCATGTTTTTAATTTTCAAAACAGATACGCATCATAATAATTCATTTTATTTTTCAACATGCAATGCCGTAAATCGCATATACTGTAGGTTATTGAATATAATGAACTGGACGCTTTGGTGATAACTAATTTTGTATTGTCTTTTCCCACATGGCGTCTTGGGTGGGATCTGGATCCCACCAAAGACACCATGTGGGAAAAGATAACACAGCATTTTGAATTATGTCAGATTCGGAGAATGTTCCTATTCATTATTGCTTCATTCAGAGCCGTCAAATTAAAATAGAAGTATGAATGTCAAACAAAAAATCTTTCTCAGCGTGCCAGTTCAAGGAATTTCTACGCCTTAACAATAGAAGTTCTTTTCTGCACGAAAATTGTTCTTGCATCTTATCAGTATATCTTCTGTAACATACTTACACATCTTCAAATCCCTGCTCATTTCCACGAAAAAAAGATGTTTTTTTTAATTATTAGCTGCGTTTAGGTCGCGAAACCTATGCCAGATTGCAAAATATACGCTTATATACTTTTGGGATTGTACACACGGCTTTTGTTTAAGTTATAATGTAAAAAACATAGATATTTTCTGGATATTGACTAATTCATGCTTAACTTCCCAAAAAGGGACTTATGCAAACACTGGAGGCCCAAGTCAGACGCCACAGAACACGGTGTCTGACCAGACTCTTACTTTACAGCAATTTCTATTAATAGGCTAAAAATAATAATTGATAAGTTAGCAGACACCCACCTACCTCCCCTTAAAATTATGAATGGACCAGCCTAATTTGTCAGCGCAGAGGAGTCCACTAACCATTTACAGGTTAAAAAAGATAACGTAACTTACCAAAGTATTGCAGTATAGCAAGCAGTCTGTGCAGTATTACAAGGCGTGTTTCGCCACTTATTATATACTGAATCGTGTCAAAATATATTGATAATATGATACAGGTCATTTTATCCTAACCTGCTGCTACTGACTGATATTATCTTTTGTAAATTATAGTAATTCCTATATTGACCTAAACGGTGATGCTGAAATGCTTGTCAATGAATAAACAGAGAACTCCTAGATCAGACTACTCTGATCATGGAAGGATAAGTCTCTAACAAGTCCCTGATCTGATCAGGTAAGTGGTAAAAGGCACCCATAGTATAAAACGTAAATAAGCAACACAAATGAGCCGTGACATGACAAAACCAACAAATTGGCATGTGCGCCCAGCGAAGACTCAGATCAGCTTGCGTATGCTCCCAGTCTGATCAATGCCCTCACTGACCGCGTTAATTATGGTAATTCCTATATTGACCCTGCACGGTGATGCTGAAATGCTTGAATAAACAGAGCCTCCTGGAAGATTATCTTTTACATTTATTATATATATGCATGTGCTAAATGTTGTCACCCTCACTAAATAAAGACGTTATTTACCTTCTTACTTATGGAGATAGCTGAGCCCCTTAGCTACTCTTTCGGCACACAGCGAAGGCTCTGAAAAGACAAGTCAGATGCCCAAGCTGACATGAGTCTTCACTGGGCGCACATGTTGGTTTTGATATGTTGCGGCTCATATATGCATCACCAGTTGTTAGGCAACACGGGTGGATATGAAAATGAACGCCAAAACAGATAATTAAAAAAAATAAATAACAAACACGAAAGAAAACACCCCAAAAACAATAACAATCATACGTAAATGCATGAAGCCACAAGAAATCTCTATTTTTACCTATTTTCTACATTTTAATTTATTTATATATTCATTCATTTATCGTGTGTATCTAATTTTATTTATTTATTTTTTTTTTTTTTGTGGGGGGCGGGGGGGGGGGGGGTGCATTTCAAATTCTATATTCTAAACAGAATATATACTACCCCAAAGAAGTTTTGCATCACCTTACTTTTTCATTAAAGCTTAGCATTCATTTTTCACCTGTCTAAAAATCGTGTGAGTAGCTATTTTTTAGATTAAAATGTATATGTTTTGGTATCATTAACGTGAAAAGTTTGACTTCGGTTCCGTTTGTTTGGGTAGATATAGGCTATTAAAGAAAAAAAAACCTAATTCGGGACGATTTCCCATATTTGTTTTTAAGAGCCAATACCACTAGTCAGTCAGAAATGTTTTTCTACCCCGACGGATACCAGTTCTGCCCTCTACTTTGTAAAATGTTTAGAGAGACCAAAGTATTTGAGTTACAGAAACCATAAAGCAGAACAGATGTACGTTTTTCTTGTAAACCTCTTGGAAATATATTGATTTAGTATTATGCAAAACTTCTTTTGTGTAGTATATATGAGCCGCGACACGAGAAAACCAACAATGTGGTTGTGCGCCCAGCATAGACTCAGATCAGCCTGGGCATCCTCTCAGTCGGATCAGAATCTTAGCTACGCGCTTAAATGGTAACTAAGGGCTAAGCTACCTCCATGCTGACAGCGAAGAGTCTGATCAGACTGGGCGGATGCCCAGGCTGATCTGAGTCTGCGCTGGGCGCACAACCACATTGTTGGTTTTCTCGTGTCGCGGCTCATATCTCTTTGAGATATCATTAGTTTGAGATTAACTTCGACTTCGAGTAATCGAGAGTCGATTTTACATAAAAATACATCAAATTGAAACAGAACACGAAGACAAAACAGGTTATTCAAAGACTACAAATAAGGTGACATAGATACTGAAGAGAGGCACTGTGGTCGAGTGGTTAGAGTGACTCATTTATCGTACAGAAAGTCGCCGGACGATCGTGAGTCCGCGCCCGGGTTTCGCCATCCGACGACTGGAAAACTGTCTATGTCAACCCAGCAGTAAATGGGTATTTTTTTCGAACCAGGGAAGGATAAGGCATTGAAACAAGAGGGGCTGCGCCTTTCATCTGCTGTACCCAAGATACAGTGGGGCTCAACCCCCCCTCCCCCCTCACTGCCCCTACGGCTATTAGGCTATGAGAAACCTTTACCTTTACCTTAGATACTGAAGTACCGCCTTGATCCGACTTGTACAAGTGTGTCAAATCTTCTGGGAGTTTAGAGTTATTTATTTAGATGTTCCTGCAGTGGGCGTTGTACCTGCAAAGTTAATGCTTTTCTTTTATTCAATTTCCTTTTTTGATCAGGCAACTGATACTCTGTGTAATAGGTGTATGGAAATTATTTTGACAGGTCGTCATTTCGCAGGGTCGATACGATCAGGGGAAACAGGCCTAGAAAATAATTTTGTCCAGCTCAGGGAAGAATCGTGGATTTCTTAATTTGCAGGAAGCTTTGGAAAACGCTTCAAAATCCAAAGAAAATTCAGAGAATTAAACAATAAATGACTACCGCAGTCTATAGAAAATATACCGATTCAACCAAAGCGGACAGGAAGACAATCAATGCACACAACCATTATCTCCCTCTTCATTGGCAGCTAATCTGTCCTTTTACCTTGATCGCTCTCTGGATGTCATCTGCACTGTTTGTCATCAGTTTGGTCTTCTCAGCACTGATCTCCATCTTATACCTTGTGCAGGTTTGGTCGAGACTTTCAAATAGGGCTTCTAGTTCCTGCTCTTCCTCAGCTGGAGCATCTATGTCATCGGCAAACCGCAGATTGGTAACGTTTCTGCAGCCTATGCTAATCTTTCCGTCATAGTCTTCCAGAGCATCAGACATAATCCGTTCGAGAAAAATGTTGAAGAGGGTGGGTGACCTTGTCTTACTCCAACTGTGCATCTGAGCCATTCTCCGGTGCTGCCATTCATCAGGACTTCACTTGTAGCCTTATCGTATACTAGTTGCTCAATGGTGCGAACTAGATTTGCACTGATATTGTACTTCCGCTTGGTGGCCCATAAGGCTGCATGCCATACCCTGTCCAAGGCTTTTTTTAAATCGATGAAGACATGGTACAGATTCTGCTGATGCTGGAGATACTTTTCACAAAGGATTCTAAGGCTGAAGATCTGTTCTGTGGTGCTCTTTTCGGCTTGGAACCCAGTCTTTTTTCAGTGATTATCTCCAGCTTGTGGTTTAAGCCTGTTCAAGATGACTTTCAGCATGACTTTGCTTGTATGACTGAGGAGGCTGATGGTTCCGTAGTTCTGGCAGAGCTGCAGGTTGCCCTTTTTAGGGAGTGTGATAATCAGCGACAGAGTCCATGGAGTAGGCCGTTCTCCCGTTCTCCAGATCCTGTTACATATATCTGTTAAAACATCAATAATGGTCTCCCCGCCAGCTGGAACAAGTTCTGCTGGTATATTATCAACTCCTGCAGACTTCCCTTTCTTTATTGCTGCTACTGCAATCTAAACCTTCTCATGAAGGATCATTTGTTGATCTTCTTCTGGGGGCTGATTGCAATCCAGAACCGCATTGTCATTGCAAGTCTCATGGTTGTATAGTTCTTAGCAATATTCTGTCCATCTGCTGTGAATCTCTTGTTCCTCTGTAAGGCATTTCCCAGAACTGTCCAGGATAGTTGTGGATCTACCCTGTTTCTCTGAAGTTAGATCCTTCAGGTATGCTTTCTTGGTGTTGTTTTTGTTCAGGCAAGTTTCGATCTCCTCGCACTGAATACCTATCCAGTCCTCCTTAGCTTTCTTCACTGCCTTCTGAATCGTCTTGTTTGCTTCCCTGTATTCTTTTGCTCCTCCTGCTTCATACCGCGTCTTCTTCAAATTTCTGCTCACCACAGAGGTCAAGAACATATCTGGTGACCCAGGCTTTTTCCTGCGACGTTCCTTCCCAAGTATCTCACTGGCTGCATCAGTCACTACTGTATTGTAGGTGGTAATCATGGTATCTATGTCCATGTCATTATCCCTCAGACCAATTATTAGTGCAAATTTCCCACTTATTGTTGCTCGAAAAGTGCATGCCACATCTGGGTCCCTTAACTTCTCAATATCAAACTTCAGCCTTGGCCGGGTTAGCTTTCTAGCTTCTTCAGACGAACTCTCATCATCACCAGGTCATGGTCACTTCCTATGTCTGCAACAGAATTACTGTACCTATAATTATTCAGAACTCGAATAAATAAGAAAGAATGTAAACGAAAACAAGTAAGAAAAAGATGACAAACTAGGACATGTCAGTTATAAAAGGAGTACCTCTCACCAGTACTGATGTACATATATTAGATGTTAGGGTAAATAAATACACTTTCAGGTGAAATAACTCTCATTTTTTTTTTGTCTCCCTATCTCTTGATAAAGCTTGATACTGAGACGATCATTTTCTGATTATTACCTCAGGTGTGTGTGTGTGTCGGGGGTGGGGGGGGGGGCTTAATTTAGAATTTAGCTCAAAGGGAAAACAAACTTTCGGGATGGGCCATTAAAACTGTTTACAAGAAGCAGATCAGAGGCATGCTAAAACACATGCCTCTGCACCGATAATCTAAATAAGGGATTATAATTCTCCATATAACAGGGGTCAACTTTTAAAGAAAATGTTGATACTGTAACAATATTAATATGCTAGTACATGTACCTATATCAATTTCAGCGCGACAAACGCGCGTTTCTATATTTACATTCTTCAGTGTCGGTTAACTCCAATGTCTGAAAGAAATAAGATGATAGTCAGGTCTGGGCAGGCAACGAGCATCCCTCTCCGAGCCACACTTACTGTCATCTTTCTTGAGGCACATTATCTGCAGTCATCAGGTAAGAGACGCCTACGTCCCGAATGGTACAATAAGTCAAACCGAAAACAGTTTTTGGAACCATTAATGTTGTTTACGGATGTTACCATGTCGTCTCGGGTAAAACCAAAAACAAAAAAGGTGCAATAAATTATGATTAAAACTATCTAAATCGTTTCTTGAAAAGAAAACGCATTTAACTGATGGTATCATGGTAGTCTCCGGTAAACAGTACAGTCATATCGTAAATGATCTTCGTTTGAGTAACATTTGCTTGTGTTATTTTGCAAACTACCTCAGTATGGAATCCCATATACAACTTGGCTCTTATAGCAACAGATAGCAACTAGCTACATATCTCTGCCGCGCAGGTTCGAATCCGAGTTGATGCATTAGCGTCGGCAAGTATGAATGGTTGGTTGTTCCCTAAGGTATACATGTATAATAAACAAATTATTACAATAGTAACTTGATCTGGCGTACTGTATCAATTCTCGTAGATGAGCTCATACCATCGGATCACCCTCGACGCAAGCGTCTCGGGGGATCCGATGGTATGAGCTTATCAACTCGACATGATACGGTACGCCAGATCAAGTTACTATTGTAATAATGTGTATGTATCAAACCTTCAGATATTATAGTTTCTAATTTGGGTCTGTACAGTACTTGATCTGGCGTACTGTATCAATTCTCGTAGATGAGCTCATACCATCGGATCACCCTCGACGCAAGCGTCTCGGGGGATCCGATGGTATGAGCTTATCAACTCGACATGATACGGTACGCCAGATCAAGTTACTATTGTAATAATGTGTATGTATCAAACCTTCAGAGATTATAGTTTCTAATTTGGGTCTGTACAGTTTGTCTAGACCCCTTTGTTGTCACCAGGAACACAACACATGTGCGTGCTACTGAATAAACAACTATTTTTACCTATTTTCTATTTTTTTTATTTAAGGACTAGCCTTAACATCACACACACTATATCAATAACAGACACAGGAACAAACAAGACGCAAACAACTAAGGGAAAGCCAGCCAGAAATGAAATTACTGGGGTTCATTGTGACATTTGTTTTTCGCACCGACAAAAATGTATGCTGATAAACTAAGTACATGTATCTACTTTGAATTGAGCACAGTTTATTGCGTGTGCAATTCTGTCCATGTGCACGTGGATTTTCATGTGCATTATACAGATTAATTCATTGATATGGTAGCGGACCTGTCACTGTCAATCTAAACGCAAAAGAAGAAACATTTTTATCGACTTCTCAAAACAAAGCACTAAAACAATTACCTGTATTTTTGTTTAAAAAGAAAGGAAGAAAGAAATGACCTAGGAAGAAAGAAATGACCTAACAGACATTGAACGAATACCTCCCAACAGCACTACATTTTGTAGATGTTAAAAGCCTAAAGGCCTTGGTGGACTATAAAAGGCAGAATTAGGTGGTTTATCTCAGTATTGGACGGACGCTTGGCGCCAAGTGCGTGTAACTATGGTTACGTACCGCTGAGCCACTTCGGGAACGTCGTTAGGAGAACTGAACTGAACTGAACTTTATCTCAGTATTTCTGCAGACACCAAAGGGTAAACATCTCTAGGAGGTCATAAAAATTCAATAACTGATCTGATTGGCTGTAGGTCCTGCAGAGGAATTTACCTGGGAAATGATTGACAGTTGACTGGGGTAAAATTTATCAAATATACAGCTGATTGGGAATAATTTCTATAAGTAAGACAGTAGTCCCGCCCACTTAAAGACTTGTGTAGGTAGTTAATCTTGCCGGTGGTTTCTGAATCTAGGCCTTTCAGCTGTATGTTTACACCTCCAAGTTTTCTTTCGCCACATTTTTAAAAGTAACAAGTTCCAGCTCTCTCTCTCTCTCTCTCTCTCTTTCTCTCTCTCTCTCTCTCTCTCTCTCTCTCTCTCTCTCTCTGATGTTCTGAAGGACTAATCCCTTGAACAGGAGTTATACTTTTACAGAAAATCGTTTGTTCCTAGTGAAGCAGATACTTTTTTTAAGTGTTTACTAATGGGATAAGGAGGCAAAAACTAAATAAGCAGAGTTGCTTCCCCTGAAAGTGTACCATTTCACCTTAAATGAATTTATATCAGATCCATTTATCTCAGAATCATAATTTTGCCGTTTAATATTTTACATTATCATGCATCTGTTGCAAACCTCACCTGATAACAGGGGAATGATAACATAATGTGAATGCGCGAATGTTATCAGGCGATGCCTACAAGACGATTGGCTACATACTGACACTGGCCGTGATAACAACGTTCGATTGGTTGAATGACGTCACCGACTTACGTCATAACGCATTCGCGACGTCAACAAGTTTAAACGAAACTGAATTTACTTTTCATTTGTTTGACTCTCTTTACGCCTTAAAATTTTCTTATCATGCAAGATAAATAGAAAACCATTTAAGTGTCTTTTAGTATGAAGTTTATCAGGCTCGACCAGAAACACGTCGGACTGGCTCGGCAAGCCTCGCCATTCCTACGCTGTTTCTGGTCTCGCCAGATAAACTTGATATCAAAAGACACTAAAATGGTATTCTCTATTTATTGCCCTCTAAAGCTGAAGCGCAGATGGTACAGTCATGAACAATAAGTAAAATCGAGTGAAACCATTTGAGCCGCGACACGTGAAAACCAACAAAGTGGTTGTGCGCCCCGCGCAGACTCAGATCAGCCTAGGCATCATCCACGTCTGATAAGACTCTTTGTTGAGCGCTTAAAGGGTAGCTAAAGGTCTAAGCTATCTCCATGCGGACAGCGAAGACTCTGATCAGGCTGGGCGGATGCCCAGGCTGATCTGAGTCTGCGCTGAGCGCACAACCACTTTGTTGGTTTTGTCGTGTCGCGGCTCAAATTTTCTGGAAACAATAATGATGTTTACTGACGTCATCATATCGTCTCAGGTAAAAGCCCAAATGGTACGAAAAATAAACAATGAATAAAACTGAATAAAACACTTTTTTGAAATATGAATAATGTTAACAGATGTTATCATGGTGGTCTCGGGTAAAACAAAACAGTGTTATATTATAAAAGATCTTCGTTTGAGTAACATTCGCTTATCTTACTACGCAAACTACCTCATTATGGATCCCCATATAACACCAAATATTGTGATGCTTAGAAATGTTATATGACACATTAGGGTAAAGTCGGCTAACTTCGGACAGCGGGTAAATTCGGACATACCATTGCAAACTGTGAAAATCAAGATGAGACAGCGCATAATGAGCCGTCTCATCAGGATTTTCTCTGTTTGACCAGTTACTTTGTTTTATTTCAAAACAACTGACATATAATGGAAACAATGTCACTGTCCGAATTTACCTGCTGTCCGAATTTACCCCACTTTATCCTATACAAGTACAAATATGGCTAAGTACGAAAGAGGGCATTTTTGTTTCTTTATACTGGACTTGTCCGGTGTAAGAAATCCTGCAGTAAGTACCTTATTTCACAGTTTTCTATACACTTTGCACTTCCAGATTTTAAAAAACATCAAGCGGGGTCCCTACCATACATATGAGCAATCATCTCTTGAAGCTGTACGTAATGCTGTAAAAGATGGTATGGGGTGCAGCCCGTAGTTTTGGTGTGCCCGTGACAACTCTAAGGGACAGGGTAGCAGGAAGAATCAGCATTGACATTACATCCGCGGGTCATCCTACACTGTTAAGTCAAGATGAAGAGGCGTTATTGGTTGAACGTGTTGTCATAAACGGACAAGCATCTCAGTGGACCTTTGTAAAACCGGTGTACCGCAAGGGTCCATTTTTATACAAATGACATTGTTAATGAGCTTAATGCCTCTGTAAGACTTTTTGCTGACGATGCAAATTTAAAGAGTAAAAAGTATGCAAAGACCAGGAACTGAAACAATCAAAATCCAAATCCAGCCCTCAAACCATAGTTGGAAACAACTAAGATTACAAATAATCAAGATACAGAGAACATATGGCCAACCGAGTGAGCAGCTTGTTCCCAAAAGGTGGCCACTCAGCAACCCAAACCGAACCAAAAATAATAAGAACATACATAAGGTAAAACATCACAGAAACTCTGACACCAAAAACAGGCAACAGAGAACCACAACAGAACTACCGCCTTGGAACGGTCAGTAATGAATAACTGGGGGGCTTAAATCGATTTTACAGGCCCAACCTCACCCTCATTTTCTGAAGTGGTACAAAACATTTAGTTGGTTGTTCGGTTCAGAAACTGACTGAATCAGATCCCAAACCCTACCCCCAACATCAAAGGGAAAGATTGACAAAGACATCCCAACAAACAATAAATCATAAGTGATAAGCCGAGTCAGCAGCTCTTTCCCAAATAGGTGGCAACTCAGCTATCTTTACTGAACTAAATAATTTAGACAAACAGAAGGGTTACAACAGACTAATCAAATTACACGAAAAACATTTAACAACATTACCTATTTTCTATTTTTATTATAGAAGGGTTAAAATGAGAACACAATAAATTAAACAGCACCGAACATAAAACAAATGCAACCGCAATACAAGCCTATATATTATTGTTGATAATCCGAATACTGCAGCTGTAATATCCGAATTCTGCAGCTGTACCACTAAACGATGACTTGAGACCAGAGGCTTATGAATTACTAACGGGGCTATGAGCCTGAAAACGACATTGAAGTTAAGAGTGCCATAATCAGCTATGATCATTGGCTGGCTGATCCCAGCAGTGATTGACATTAATGCGTTTGTATGCAGGTCGTTGCAATTTAACCATCACTTAGAACAACAGATTTAGATATGACTCTACTAAATATTAGTACCAGTTCATATTTTAGAGATATTGTAATGAGTTGTATTATCTGTTTGGCATAACTTTTTGTAGAACGACAGTCGATTTCTACAAAATATGACTATAAAATGATAAAATATGAATAAGAAATCTGCATGAGCCTGATCTGTGTATTGACAGTCTCCTGTAACATGTCTGTCCAAATTTTTATGATAATTACACAGTGTTAAAGGTTGACTGGCAGTTAGCATGTGTATTTATCGTTAGTATAAACATTCTAATGATGTGCAGCTGAGACAAAGTCATTATAATAACAGCTTCTCTACAGAGGGTGAGATAAGATTACTGATAAGCTCTCAAATCAAAAGCCAATGTCTGTAGAGTATTTCAGATTCGATCCGCACACTTGATGTTATATGGTTTATATTAAGAAGCTGTTAGCCCCATGAGTAGTTATAAGCCTCTGCTTGAGACATATCAGCAATTGGGCTAGTGACTGGTTAGTAAATTTTAATCCTTCAAAAACATTTTTCATGCTGATATCAAGGAAATGCAATCCTGTAAACCACCCTCCTCTTATTATGAACAACATAGCATTGACATGTACGTCAGCCCACAAACATTTAGGTTTAACTTTCTAAGATACATGTAACTGGACCAACCACATCACAAATATTACAGATGCTGCATGGACGAGACTTAATTTTCTACGTATCCTCAAAGGGGGAGTTCCACCCTATAGGAAATTTACATCGGGTTCTGCCTACGGACTGAATTATATAATATCATGCATAGTGGTTGTCTACGACATTACTATTGGCTGTATGAAATATTTGCTGATCCATCTATTTTAATTGTTAAATCACAACATTTTAATTGGATGGGATGCAAAAAATAGGGGCACCCCAATTTCAAGCAGCCCAAACCTGTAGGAATTTTGAATTTCTGACCTGTTTTATTCTCAAAATGATTCCTAGTAATTCTTGATTATGTATGTACCACTTTTGTATTCAAATATATACCATAAAACTTTCCATATTAACTTTGGTTGCAGATGCCCCCAAATTTCAGCTCCATAAAAATTTTTGAACAAAATAAATTTTCGATTTAACTATGTTGCAGTTTTTGTCAACCTGTCAAATCAATATGAAATTAGGCCATAGATGTGTAAATTATAATTATAAATTTTCTTGAAAATTGAAAACCGGTAACAGGATTTTTTTGAATGCTGAATGTTAACAGATGAAAAAACACAAAATTTAGGAATGCATATACATGTAGTTTTGTGATTATTTTTATGCTAATTATTTTTAGTTTTAGTGAATAATATCATTTATTTGCTTCACCAAATCCTTTACTGTTGAGCCGCTTGCGGTGAGCGAGACATAGTTATTACAACTTCAGCTCGGTGTATGTGCGAATATGCGTCCGTCCGGATTTTTCCGGGCCATAACTTTTACATTTATGGATGCATTTCAAAATAATTTGGCACAATTATTCTCCCTTATGAGTAAAAGTGCCATTTGAAACAATTGGTGAGGTGGGTCTAAGGCCAAGGTCACACTTGAAGGTCAAATGATAAAATGGTCATACATTGAGCTTGTCCGGACCATAACTTCTACATTTATAGATGGATTTCAAAATAATTTGGTACAATTGTTCTCCTTGATAAGTAAAAGTGCCATTTGAAACATTTGGTCAGGTAGGTATTAGGTCCAGGTCACACTTGAAGGTCAAATGATAAATGGTTGACATTGAGCTTGTCCGGGCCATAACTTCTACATTGAATGGATGGATTTCAAAATCATTTGTCACATTTGTTCTCCTTGATAAGTAGAAGTGCCATTTGAAACATTAGGTCAGGTAGGTCCAAGGTCAAGGTCACACTTGAAAGTCAAATAATAAAATTGTCATAAATTAAGCTTGTCCTGACTCTTACTTCTACACTTATGGATGAATTTCAAAATTATTGGGCACAATTGTTCTCCTTGATAAGTAAAATTGCAATTTGAAACAGTTGGTCAGGTAGGTCCAAGGTCAAGGTCACACTTGAAGGTCAAATAATATAATGGTCATAAATTGAGCTTATCCAGGCCATTACTTCTACACTTATGTATGTATTTCATAATGATTGGGCAAAATTGTTCTCCTTGATGAGTTAAAGTGCTTTTTGAAATACTTAGTCGGGTCCAAGGTCAAGGTCACACTTGAAGGTCAAATGATATAATGGTCATAAATTGAGCTTGTCCGGGACATTTCTGCTACATTTATGCATGGATTTTAAAAGGATTGGGCACAGTTGTTCCCCCTTCTTAATGAGGAGAAGTGCTATTCGAAACATTTGTTCATGTAGGTTGACTGTCAAGGTCATTTTTGAAGGTCAAATGATACAATAGTTATAAATAGAGCTTGTCCAGACAATTTCTTCTATATTTATGGATGGATTTTAAAAAAATGGACACAGTTGTCCTCCTTGATGAGTAGAAGTGTCTTGTGAAGCATTTATTCTGGTAGGTCCAAGGTCAAGGTCACAATAGAAGGTTAAATGATTTAAAAACTTGGTGAGCATGTCCCAGCTATCAATTTTACATTTATGGATGGATTTCAAAATAATTTGGCACAATTGGTCTCCTTGATGAGTAACAATGTCATGTGAAATATTTATTCTGGTAGGTCCAATGTTGTGTTTTTTCTTTATACACTGTCGAGAGGTCGGAGTTAATTTAGTTTTCCATTTATTCCTCAGACAAAGTAGATCAATATATCTGCATATGGAGCTTTTTATTGTGATTATAGTTTAGGTTACTATTAATATTACTAGAAAATGAAGTGTTTCTATGAACATATTAGCACTTAAATGTGACATGCATTTTTGTCAAACAAATCACCTTCATCTATATCATGCATTATGTGACAATGTTACCGGTTTTCAAATTTCATGAAATTCCTCTGGGATAAAGAGGAATCATATGGCCTATTTTTCAGGAAATATCATAGGTTGACACTGACTGGAACATACATAAAATTTGGGATGCTTTTTGTTTTTTGATAGGTTTAGTGTCACTTTTGTCATATTTTCTGACTTATGTTTTAAAAAAAAGTTTTGTTTGCATGTCTGCATAAGCATAAACGGAATCACAGATATCCATATGGAGCCCTTTTACTATTGTAGTTCACATTTTATTAAATTTGATAATGATGAGGATTTAAGATTGATAAATTATAAGGCTGGTATCACAAAAAAACGGGAGTACTTCAGGGTGCTCTCCTGAGACCTCCTGAGACAGGGAAGCAAACAAGAGGATTCAGCAGGCAGTGATGAAAGCGAAGGAGGACTGGATAGGTTGCACAAAATAACAGCAAGAAAGCATACCAGCTGGTGAAGGATCTCACTTCAGAGAAACAGGGTAGATCCTCCACTATCCAGGACAGGTCTTGGATATGCCTTACAGAGGAACAAGAGATTCTCAGCAGATGAGCAGAATATTGCTCAGAACTATACAACCATGAGTCTTACGATGACAATGCGGTTGTGGACTGCAATCGGCCCCCAGAAGAAGATCAACAACCGATCCTTCGTGAGGAAGCTGAGATTGGTGTAGCAGCACTAAAGAAGGGGAAGTCTGTCGGAGTTGATAATATACCAGCAGAACTTGTTCAAGCTGGCGGGGAGACCATGATTGATGTTTTAACAGATATCTCTAACAGGATCTTGAAAACGGGAGAACGGCCTACCCCATGGACTCAGTCGCTGATTATTACACTCCCTTAAAAGGGCAACCTACAGCTCTGCCAGAACTACAGAACCATCAGCCTCATCAGTCATTCAAGCAAAGTCATGCTGAAAGTCATCTTTAACAGGTTTAAACCACAAGCCGAAGAGATAATCGCTGAGGAACAGGCTGAGTTCTGAGCAGGAAGCAGCACCACAGAACTGATCTTCAGCCTTAGAACCCTGTGTGAAAAGCATGTCAAACATCAGCAGAATCTGAACCATGTCTTCATTGATTTAAAAAAACAACACTTTAACAGGGTATGGCATGCAGCCTTATGGGCAAGCATGCGGAAGTACAATATCAGTGCAAATCTAGTTCGCACAATCAATCAGCTATACGACAAGGCGAAAGTGCAGTCCTAATGAATGGCAGCACAGGAGAATGGTTCAGAACAACAGTTGGAAGAAGATAATAATGTCTTTTGTCACCTACCTTCTTAAACATTTTTCTCGAAAGGATAATGTCTGATGCTCTGGAAGAACATGACGGAAAGGTTAGCATAGGCGGCAGAAACATTACCAATCTGCGGTTTGCCGATTGCATAGACGCTGTAGCTGAGGGAGAGCAGGAACTAGAAGCCCTAGTTGAAAGTCTCGACCAAACTTGCACAAGGTATAAGATGGAGATCAGTTGTGAGAAGACCAAACTGATGACAAACAGCGTAGATAGCATCTAGAGAGAGATCAATATAAAAGGGCAGAAGCTGGGTACAGTAACAAGCTTCAAATACCTTGGAGCAGTTGTCTCAGATGATGGCTCAAAACAGGAGGTTCTCTCAAGGATTGCACAAACCATTTCAGCTCTTACCAAGCTGAAATCAATTTGGAGAGATAACAACATATCTCTTGAATCAAAGGTGAAACTTATGCGCTTCCTTGTCATTTCCATATTTCTGTATGCCTGTGAATCGAGAACCTTGACAGCAGAGTTAGAGAAAAGAACGCTGGCCTTTGAGATGAGATGCTACGGAATGTTACTGTACATTTCGTACAATGATCATATAACCAATTAGGAGGTTCGCAGAAAGATCCAAGCAGCCATTGGAGAGTATGATGAACTCCTGACGCTGGTCAAGAAACGGAAACTGAGGTGGTTTGGATTTTGCCAGCTCAACTAGTGCAGATGAAAACAGGACAAGGTGGAAAGGGATTGTTTCGAAGCCATCTGCGGTGCCCCCAACGACCTAGTAAGGTTATGGGATAGAATAGAAAAGAATAGACAATAAGCCGTTCTCGGAGGGGGGGGGGGGTTGCAGGGGCGAACAGAACGTCAGGTCATATGTTTTGTTTGACATATGGTGATGGGAGTTCAGAATTCTTCCCCCTGTCTTCAATTTCGCCCCACAGACCCCCTCTCCCCCTACGCCCCAATTACTCCTACTTTTTTTCAGATTCTGTTATTTCAACTTTGATTTGCCAATAGGACAGTATACAATGGTCTATAAAATCATGTCTAGAAGACGATTTCGTCCTCAAGTAAAATAAATTCCTGCGTTTGTGGTATCAGATCTCCTGGGGTGCCTCGCCATCAGCAAAAACTGCTGTGGCCTCTGGCGACTGCGCCCAAGACCCCACTTAATATTATTAACAACTTTATAGGGTTTTGATTGTTTGATTGATTGATTGATTTGTTGCTTTACGTCCACGGTTAACAGCTACGGTAATGTCGGGACGGTCAGTTAACCTAACCACACTATTCCTGGGCAGGCTTAGACCTCCTAAAAGGTTAACCAGTACTAAATGCACATACTTAGTAATATGCTGTTTGTGTGAAGGGTCGCTGTGGGGAGTAGTGGTTGTGGTGTGTGTGGTAAAGGGGGTGGGGAGGGGGTTCGTAACGTTTTTCTCACCTATCGAGGGGGGAGAAAGGGTGGGGGATTCTGGTGAGACTGAGAGGGTCGTAAATAAATAAGTGAATCATACAAAAATGTACTCCTGCCCATCCGACCCCAACCTGATAATAAATGAGTCATCCTTTAGCCAATCATCAGGTGGGACAAACGAGAAAAAATAATGGCCGTGTCACAGTACTGAGTCTATTTTTAAAGAGTGTGTAAACACACCCAGATTGTTTTGTGTAAGCAGCGAAATTGACAGTTTATATTCCTTCTTCGGTTTATAAGCTGTTATTAGGCCAAGATTCTACATGCCCAAAACATTTAGTTCTAATATATTTGTAGCCTATCCTACGAAAATATTGAAAAAAGGTCTGTGCTATGTTATCACATACTATACAGCATAACTGAGACACAGCATACAGTACTGAGAATCGGTTTTGCGACACACGATACCGAACAGATTTGACCCGTCTATCATTTTCTGTGAAAATAATTGCCCTTACATAGTATGCTAACAAGATCAATGAATCCTGAGCCGACATACACCATAAAATAATTGTAACGAAGTTACGGTCGTTTCATGTAAAATTAATGGACAGATTTGAAGAAATGGTACGGATGCACCTTTTGAAATCGAAAGTAGAGTAGTGATTTTCTCAAATGAAATGCGAAAATAAAGCACACCAGAACAATCTACAGAAATTCAAGGTAGCATGTCGAAAAGATCTGTAGTTAGGCTTGTCGAACTATCGGTACTAAGTTTAAACTCCCTTACTTTATATTTTTAAAACACAAAAATAAACAGTTCTGAAACTTACCCGCCATATTTGAACAAAGATGCTTCCACTATACACATCGGTACAACGGGTCACACGTACTGTACGCTCCCAACCAGTGAAAAAGGTGCAATAAATAATGATTAAAACTATCTAAACCGTTTCTTGAAAAGAAAATGCGTTTAACTGATGTTATCATGGTAGTCTCCGGTAAAACAATGCAGTCACATCGTCAATGATCTTCGTTTGAGTAACGTTTGCTTGTGTTATTTCGCAAACTACCTCAGTATGGAATCCCATATACGACTTGGCTCTTATAGCAAAAGATTCAGTTTCAGCTTCTAATGCAAACAGTTTAGGCTTTCATTATATACCAATCAATGATACGCCCTTTGGACTGCCTGTTTTCTGGCCATCTGATACAGAATGCCGTATCAAACTGACGTTTTCTGAATCCGTATCACAATCCCTTAAAACGAGGCTATGCCTGAGTTCCAGCTTCAGGTTCGTCATTTTTAACGTGCATCTTAGAAACGAGAACCAGAGAAACGGGACTAGTGACGTAACGTCAACAAACACGTCAAAAATGGCGCGACTCGATAGATCGGTCGGTAGCGTTTGTCTCACGACTAGCTACATATCTCTGCCGCGCAGGTTCGAATCCGAATTGATGCATAAGTGTCGGCAAGTATGAATGGTTGGCTGTTCCCTAAGGTATATAATAAACAAATTATTACAATAGTAACTTGATCTGGCGTACTGTATCACGTCTCGTAGATAAGCTCATACCATCGGATCACCCTCGACGCAAGCATCTCGGGTGATCCGATGGTATGAGCTCATCCACCCGACATGATACAGTACGCAAGATCAAGTTACTATTGTAATAATGTGTATGTATCAAACCTTTAGAGATTGTAGTTTCTAATTTGGGTCCGTACAGTTTGTCTAGACCCCTTTGTTGACAACAGGAACACAACACATGTGCGTGCTACTGAATAAACAGATATGTTTACCTATTTTCTATTTTTTTATTTAAGGACTAGCCTTAACATCACACACACTATATCAATAACAGACACAGGAACAAACAAGACGCAAACAGCTAAGGGAAAGCCAGCCAGAAATGAAATTACTGGGGTTCATTGTGACATTTGTTTTTCGCACCGACAAAAATGTATGCTGATAAACTAAGTACATGTATCTACTTTGAATTGAGTACAGTTTATTGCGTGTGCAATTCTGTCCATGTGCACGTGGATTTTCATGTGCATTATACAGATTAATTCATTGATATGGTAGCGGACCTGTCACTGTCAATCTAAACGCAAAAGAAGAAACATTTTTATCGACTTCTCAAAACAAAGCAGCAAAACAATTACCTGTATTTTTGTTTAAAAAGAAAGGAAGAAAGAAATGACCTAACAGACATTGACCGAATACCTCCCAACATCGCTACATTTTGTAGATGTTAAAGGCCTAAAGGCCTAGGTGGACTATAAAGGGCAGAATTAGGTGGTTTATCTCAGTATTGGACGGACGCTCGGCGCCAAGTGCGTGTAACTATGGTTACGTACCGCTGAGCCACTTCGGGAACGTCGTTAGGAGAACTGAACTGAACTTTATCTCAGTATTTCTGCAGACACCAAAGGGTAAACATCTCAAGGAGGTCATAAAAATTCAATAACTGATCTGATTGGCTGTAGGTCCTGCAGAGGAATTTACCTGGGAAATGATTGACAGTTGACTGGGGTAAAATTTATCAAATATACATCTGATTGGGAATCATTTCTATCAGTAAGACAGTAGTCCCGCGCACTTAAAGACTTGTGTAGGTAGTTACATTGTAATCTTGCCAGTGGTTTCTGAATCTAGGCCTTTCAGCTGTATGTATACACCTCCAAGTTTTCTTTCGCCACATTTTTAAAAGTAACAAGTTCCAGCTCTCTCTCTCTCTCTCTCTCTCTCTCTCTCTGATGTTGAGTTATTATACTTTTACAGAAAATCATTTGTTCCTAGTGAAGCAGATACTTTTCTTTAAGTGTTGACTAATAGGATAAGGGAGGCAAAAACTAAATAAGCAGAGTTGCTTCCCCTGAAAGTGTACCATTTCACCTTAAATTTTATATCAGATCCATTTATCTCAGAATCATAATTTTGCCGTCTAATATTTTACATTATCATGCATCTGTTTCAAACCTCACCTGATAACAGGGGAATGATAACATAATGTGAATGCGCGAATGTTATCAGGCGATGCCTACAAGACGATTGGCTACATAATGACGTTGGCCGTGATAACAACGTTCGATTGGTTGAATGACGTCACCGACTTACGTCATAACGCATTCGCGACGTCAACAAGTTCAAACGAAACTGAATTTACTTTTCATTTGTTTGACTCTCTTTACGCCTTAAAATTTTCTTATCATGCAAGATAAATAGAAAACCATTTAAGTGTCTTTTCGTATCAAGTTCATCAGGCTCGACCAGAAACACGTCGGACTGGCTCGGCAAGCCTCGCCATTCCTACGCTGTTTCTGGTCTCGCCTAATAAACTTGATATCAAAAGACACTAAAATGGTATTCTCTATTTATTGCCCTCTAAAGCTGAGGCGCAGATGGTACAGTCATGAACAATAAGTAAAATCGAGTGAAACCATTTGAGCCGCGACACGAGAAAACCAACAAAGTGGTTGTGCGCCCCGCGCAGACTCAGATCAGCCTAGGCATCATCCACGTCTGATCAGACTCTTCGTTGAGCGCTTAAAGGGTAGCTAAGGGTCTAAGCTATCTCCATGCGGACAGCGAAGACTCTGATCAGGCTGGGCGGATGCCCAGGCTGATCTGAGTCTGCGCTGAGCGCACAACCACTTTGTTGGTTTTATCGTGTCGCGGCTCAAATTTTCTGGAAACAATAATGATGTTTACTGACGTCATCATATCGTCTCAGGTAAAAGCCCAAATGGTACGAAAAATAAACAATGAATAAAACTGAATAAAACACTTTCTTGAAATATGAATAATGTTAACAGATGTTATCATGGTGGTCTCGGGTAAAACAAAACAGTGTTATATTATCAAAGATCTTCGTTTGGGTAACATTCGCTTATCTTACTACGCAAACCACCTCATTATGGATCTTCATATTTCACCAGATATTGTAATGATTACAAATATTATATGAGCCGCGACACGAGAAAACAAACAAAGTGGTTGTGCGCCCAGCGCAGACTCAGATCAACTTACGTTCTTTATCGGAAAAAAAAGTTCATAATTAAGTAAATTGCCGTGTCATTTTTGTCGGTACTTTCCATTAATTTTGAAGTGTTTCTAATATGGCCGCTTCCACGGTCACCAACGACGCCGTCATGGATACGTCAAAACTAACGCGCTCTTACGCGTCACTTAGTGATGATGAAACATGCTGATTCAACTTTCTGTTTGCAAAACCAGATCCTCTTTAGAGGTCCCTGACAAGAGAAGCAATATAATTCATGAGAATACCCCGAAATCTGTAGCACCCCGAAAACAGGTATATCGACCATAAATATCATCAACCTGTCGCTTTTATCGTCGAACTTAGGTACGCCGTAAACCAAGCTCTCGACAATTTTAAAATGGACACTTTTCCGAAATATCGAGGTTGACTCGAATGCAGCCATCTTGAATCGCTTGATGCTCTCGAAACAGGAAGACGAATATTAATAAAAAGATGTACTCGCGCGTTGACTGTACAACGGTGACAAAATGTAGTGCCATAGTTTACGCAAATTTTATCGAATATTTCTTTAAATTTATGCAATGACAGCGGGAGAAAATGGGAGATATTGAACACCTCGGCCTTCGGCCTCGAGTTTTAATATCTTCATCTGAACCTGGTAAACTTTAATACATGAAAAACCATATTTGGTCCCTATATTATTTACTAATATGCCTTATTGCTAATTTACAGTAGCGGTGCAATCGTGATCGTTGGGAGTTTTATAACTAATATCAAAATACTAATATTTGAGCCGCGACACGAGAAAACCAACAAATTGGTTTTGCGCCCAGCACAGACTCAGTCCAGTCTGGTCAGAGTCGTCGCTGTCTCCATGCAGGTAGCTTAGACCCTTAGACCCTTTAAGCGCTCAGCGAAGTGTCTGATCAGACTGGGTGGATGCCCAGGCTGATCTGAGTCTGCACTGGGCGCAAAACCACTTTGTTGGTTTTCTCGTATCGCGGCTCATATGTAGTTTGTCTGGAGTGTCACTGAGATAACTGAGCCGCGACACGAGAAAACCAACAATGTGGTTGTGCGCCCAGCGCAGACTCGGATCAGCCTTGGCATCCACCCAGGCTGATGAGACTTTTTGCTAAGCGCTTAAGGGGTAGCCGAGGGACTAAGCTACCATCATGCGGACAGCGAAGACTCTGATCAGACTGGGCGGATGCCCAGGCTGATCTGAGTCTGCAATGGGCGCACAGCCACTTTGTTGGTTTTCTCGTGTCGCGGCTCATATGTTCTGATCCTTTGGGCTCATTCTGAGTCAGTCTGGAAATAGAGTTCCGCGAAAGCCGGTGCAAGGGAAGCAGCGGCAATGTAGCATCATAGCACTACTATACTTGACCATAGCCAGTTCAAAGAAGGCTACTACATGTCTTTCGCTTTCTCCGGCGCGGTCCTTATTATGTCCCCAACTTCGAAGACGTTGAGGGGGCATGTTGCTTCTGGTAAGTCCGTCCGTTCATCACGCATACCATAACTTGGGAACCGTGCATGTTAGAGTTTTGAAATTTCACATATGGATTCGTCATCAAAAAATAGCTGACACGTATTTTTTTCAGAGTAATGCCCCTTTCTCGACTTGAACTTTGCGAACAAAAGATCTAAAGAACCACTGTTGCTGGGATCATTGCTTTTTTGTAGGATGACACTGCCCAAGGTGTAGATGACCGGATTAACTTTTGAAAAAAATCGTGAAGTTTTGACCGAGTTATGCCCCTTTTTCAACTTAGTGTATTGTAAGCCTATGGAACATTGTGAACAAAATATCTCGAGAACCCCTGACTAGGATCATGATTTTTTGCGAGAAGATACTGACCAAGGTGTTGATGACCTGATTAACTTTTGAGAAAAAAACGTATATTTTTGACCGAGTTAAGCCCCTTTTTGACTGAGTGAATTATGCCCCCAACTTCGAAGAAGTTGAGGAGGTATATTGCTTCTGGGTTGTCCGTCCGTGTGTTAGTCCGTTAGTGTCCTTTCGTCACCCATACCATAACATAGGAACCGTGCATGCTAGAGTTTTGAAATTTGACATATAGATTCGTCATAAAAAATAGCTGAAAAGTATTTTTTCACTTGTCCGAGTTGTCTTCCTTTTTGGAGTTATGCCCCTTGAGAAAAAAATCAGACTGAAACCTTGTGAGCACGATATCTCAAAAAGGATTTCAGTTAGATCCTTGAAACTATGCCAGCTTATATGGACTTATGAGTAGATGAACTGATTAACTTTTGAAAAAAATCTTGAATTTTTGACCGAGTTATTTCCTTTTTTCGTCTTAGTGCATTGTAAGCCTATGGAACCTTGTGAACAAAATATCTCAAGAACCCCTGATGCTAGGATCATGAAATTTGCGGGAAGATATTGCCCAAGGTGTAGATGACACGATTAACTTTTGAAAAAGAATGTGAATTTTTGGCCGAGTTAAGCCCCTTTTCCGACTTAGTTCTTTGAAGCCTATAGTACAAATTTTAAGGTACCCTAACATACGGTTAAGAACGGTAAGAGCTAAGAACTTGAAACTTTATACACCTGATCAGTATGGGAAATAAGCCAACACGTGTTTTTCGCCTGTTATGTTTTTCTAGAGTTATGCCCCTTTTTCGACTAAACCTGTGGAACGTTGTGAACAAAATGTCCCAAGAACCCCTGCTTGGATCATGGTCTGTTGCGGGATGACACTGCACAAGTTGTAGATGACCTGATTAACTTTTGAAAAAAAATCGTAAAGGTTTGACCGAGTTATGCCTCTTTTCAACTGTCACATAAATGATGACATGTTTTCTTTATTTTTTATGTGAACCTGTATATTTAGACAGTTTATGGTATTCCATAGTGCAGTAGATTAAGAGAGTATATGGTAATTGTTTACTGGTCAGTTATTGTTATGCAGTATGATTTTACCTATACAGGTGTACAAGTTGTAAAACAGGTATTTTGCACAGGTGAGCTGATTTGAGTGGACATTTATTCATTGATTCAGTGGAAGTTACCTTAAAGTGGATAATAGTTTGAAGTTAGAAGGGGTAGAGAGACTGTCATTTCTGTAAGTAGTGTTTTCTATGACTTGATCCATTTTATAGCAGTAAAGTTCCATCATAAATGCTATGTGCCAAAAGTAAATAGTCTAGTAATTATTCATAGGTAAATACATGTTGAGTTGGCAATTTAAAGTTAATTAGAAGTTGCTTTGAAAATCAGTTTACCTACCAAATCTTAAATAGATCTAAAACTTGTAGATGAAACTTTCATATATATACAAGCTGTATTTTGATCTGTGTGACTGTATGTTCACTATGGTTTGGTTGTGTTTGATTGTTTTGAAATGCTGTATGGTTAGTGAGGATTTATACTGTCCACCTAGTGGGATTATACTGTACGCTTAGTGTGAATTTATACTGTCCGGTTAGTTGGGATTATACTGTACGATTAGTGTGAATTTATACTGTCCGGTTAGTGTAAATTTTTACTGTGCATAAGTGATCTGATATAATCTAAATGGTAAAAGCAGAGGATTTTATTCCGTTTTTAATTCCAGCTAAAGTGACTGTAAATATTATAGATATCAGACTTAGTGTGCTTACATTGTTTTCAGGTGGCCATTTTATTTGGGATCTATCTGAAGGCTGACATTGAGCTTATAGTATACAGTTGAATCTTAGTGACTTATCTTAGTGATTTACCTTAGTGGTGCTGACTTAGTGTCATTTGAGACTTATTAGAAAAGACTTAGTGAATATCTTAGTGATTTACCTTGATGGTGGACTTAGTGCTGCAAACTAACTGCATATTCTAAAGCTTTAGATGAGAAGGCTTAGTATGGTTTGATCCCAAATACTGTGAAGTTGTACATTACATAAATTAGTTTTATATGTAATAAAGCGTGGCAATTGCAATGAACATACTTCCTTTTCATTTTCAACTTGCATTATAACCACAATTCTATAATGGCATCCGGTACACGTGACATCAACATAGTGCATTGTAAGCCTATTGAACCTTGTGAACAAAATATCTCAAGAACCCCTGACACTAGGATCATGATTTTTGCAGGAAGATATCGCCCAAGGTGTAGATGACCTGATTAACTGAAAAATTTTGACCGAGTTAAGCCCTTTTTTCGACTTAGTGCATTGAAGCCTATGGTACAAAGGTACAAACATTGTGGGATGAGCCTTCTTTAGAGGCAAGCATATGGAAGGGGGCATAGTGTTTCATAAACACATTTTCTAGGGTCTTCCTTCAGAATTAAATCATAAAGTACCTGTTCAAGAAAAGAGGTTGGAATTACCTTATCTCCAATGCGACTTATTGCTTATATAAACCAGCATGCGATCGTGATAGTAATGAATTCTTTTTAATATCACTAAACTGTGTTCCAATGAGTGATTCGGTGGCTCTCGGATTTGTTTAACCTATTTATGCCTACTTGACTCTTCTATTCTGATATAATGGATGAGCCTATTATTCATTTAAGGGGTGACTGGTTTATTTATTTATTTTCATCATTTCATTTTTATTTTCTTTTAAAGAGAAGTGCCCATTTTTCTTTTAGTTTCAACATATTTTATTCCCTATATAACATAGCAAAGGATCCTTTATCAACAGTGCAGGGTCTAACATAGCAAAGGATCCTTTATCAACAGTGCAGACCTAAAGCAGATGCCGCAACATGCGGCGTCTGATCTGGGTCTGCACTGTGCGGCCTCTGTCCTGTTTTGGGACGTAATGGCCATTAATGGGTTAATTTTATTATGACTATTTCTGAACTTTTTTTTTCAAGAATAGCCCCATTAATTAATCAGTTCTCGACATACAGTGTAGTTTTTTTTTTTTTTTTTTTTTTTTTTTGCACTCGTACATCGGGCCACATTAAGTAACATGACATGCAAATAACTGTTTCAGTTGGTTTAGTTGAAACTTTTCCTATGTTTGTTTGTAATTTAATTTATTTGACAGCACACGTTATTCCTGGGAAGCGGTAAAGAATTAACGCCTGTCATACAACCGGTTGTGTTTGCATAAACCGAGCGATATGCATTTTTTAGGTTTGGTAATCCTGACAATTATATAATGGGCTGGCGTCACGCCGAAAAGGACCATAAGCTATGTGGTAAATGTAAACACACAACTCAGCTTGCGTATCTAGGAAGACTGATAAGGGTCTTCAATAATCATTTGTTTAGATTTAACATGATTCAAGGCTTATATTTGTGAGAAAAAAAAAAACGACAGATCTGATGCGCTGCTCAGTATTTGCACATGCTAGCAGATATTTTTTTACATGACACAGTCAAATTCTAAAATTTATTATATGGTATAACGATATATTTTATATAATGCTCTTTAATGACAACAGCCAAATGCTTTCAAATGTCATCTTTTGACGACGTCGGATCGTTATAAATAATTAAAGAACGTTTCTACAAAAAAGGACCAAAGAAACAAGCATGTTCATAATTATTATGTCTATGCACCACGCAGGTTTTGGTACTTTTGAATTCTTTAGTTTTCAGTGTTCAAATAAAAGGCAAATACAAAATGGATGCATGCAGTTACAACTATTTATTTCTCCGAATCTAAACAAAGCAAGTAATTATTATCTTCATTATTATAATCATCTGTATGTAATATTATTTACAAGGGATGTCCCAAATTAGCAGTTTTAACTGCTAATTTACGAATGCAACGAAGAACAAAACAAAAATATATTCAGTATGGATTTTGCCGAAATAATGTCGAAATTTTTTGACTGAGGCGAACATATAATTAACAATTTTATGGTCAGTTGAATTACTTAAATCAAGCTAAGCAACGTCATGTTAAACAACGTCATGAAATTATTCCTTTGCGAAATAGAGTTCATGCTGCTCAATATACTTCTCTTGCTGTTTGATCCAGTTGGTAAACACGTCTGAAAACCATTTTTGATCTAAATGATAACATTGCATTCATAATTATAGCATCTTTGCCCTCAAATATTCGTCCGAATAGATGTTACCTAAGTGTTGGAAAGTATGCGAAGCCAAGAGCTGCGAGGTCCGGCAAATATGGGATACAATATTCTTTGGAAATCAAGAAGGACCAGGTTCGGATCAGCAGATGCAAATGTGTGTGACGGGGCAATATCACGGTATATATGTTATATTCTCTAAATTATCCGTCATGGTTGATCGCTCTTTTCGTAACTCTCCACACGACCTGAAAGGAGACAATCCCGTGGGCACTGATACATGTACATGTCATTTAATGTTAAGATTTAGTTGAATCTATTTTGTGATTTTTATATTTTTTATTTATTTATTCCTTTATCTATTCACTACCTTGTTCCTGGAATATTACTCGGCATTTACAGTTTCATCATGTCTGACGGCGTTTGAGTAGGTGGTGCCTTTCTTGTCCATAAATACCATAAGCATCACTTTCCCTATGGACTTCACTGCTTTTGCTGTGTATGTGGTGGGGTATTACGAGTTTGACTGACGGCTGACGTTTGCCCTCCGATTCTAGTGATGAACCAAAGTTCCATCCATCGTGATTATCTTATCCAGGAAATTTTGATCTCGTATATATCGACAAAGTAAAGACTGTGCATTTGTTACCCTTACTTGCATTTGTTCTTGTATAAACAGACGCGGTACCCACCTGATACGTACATGTACCCGGGACATTGACAATCGTCCGCCAAGCTTCGTTGGACCGCAAATGTACTTATATCCACAATCGAGGAAATTTCCCAGATAGTCTGCCGTCTGTTGTATCAATTCGGACACGTCCTGAATTACGGCGCTGCTAATCTCATTCGGTTCGCCTTTCGTGGTTCCGCCATTCGATTCTTTCGAAAAACGCTTATGCCACGTGTAAATAAGAACTCTGGACATATTATAAACTCTGGACATATTATGATGTGTTTTGAGATGATTTCTTTAATAGTTTTTCCAGGTGTCATTCCACGCTCGACACAATAGATGGCCCGCATCATTCCCTGACGTCACCATCTTGCCATCACATTAAAAAAACATATCATAAAAGAACGTCAACGCTTGCCGAATGTTGACGTCACTGGAACAAGACGTCGCGGACAAACGCGCAAAATTCTTAAGTCCACGTTAATTTATTTTTTAAAACTCGGAGGATAATAATCGAAAATACAGCAATCTAAATGCAAACACAGGTAGAAAAAAATACTAATTTTGAATTTTACGTGAGGCCGGGTAAGCCTTCCATATCTTTCGACTGCGTAAATTTAAGCGTTGAAAAAAAAGAAACGAAGGCATATGCTTCTAGAAGCAGTAATTAATTGCTGGTCTGTGTAATTTCTGTAAAACTTCCATTCACGTACGCGTTGCAAAGATTAGTTGTTAAACGATTAAACGCTATAGTTATTTATTTATTTTATATTTTTTATTTTCTAAATCTTCATGTATGGCATTTCTATCTCAATCATAAATATAGCTCAAACGGCTAAGGAGTAGAAAATCAAAATACTCTTTTACCCTTGTCCGTCTGTCCGTCTGTTTGTCTGCCCGTCACGCCTAAAAAGTTTGTATGATCAACTCCTACTACAGTTTTAAGCAATGAATCTGAAACTTTGCGCAAATGTTTCAGGCATATTAAAGATGTGACCTCCCTTTTTGAAAAGAAAAAAATCATTTTTGACAAAATCATGGCCTTTATGGACTTTGAAATTTTACTGGTTCTGGCTAATACAGAATGGCAAGTTTGTATCATCAACTCCTCTCACAGTTTGCTATCAATTTGAAACTTTGCACACATGTTCCAGACATACATTGTATTAAAGATAGGCACCTCTCTTTCTGAAGAAGAAAAATAATTTTTGACAAAATTACAGCCTTTTCGGACTTTGAAATTTTACAGGTTCTGGCTAATACAGAATGGTAAGTTTGTATAATCAACTCCTCCCACAGTTTTTAAGCTATCAGTTTGAAACTCTGCAGAGATGTTCCAGACATATTGAGGATGTGCATGTGTTTTTGGAGAGAAAAAACATATTTTTTGATAAGTTATGGCCTTTTCAAACTTAGAAATTTTTGGGAGTCTTGGTTATTACAACAGATAAGATTCTTTCACAGTTTTGTAGCAATCGATTTGAAGTTTGCATAGATGTTACAGACATATAGAAGATGTGCAGATGCCTTTGTGAAGAGAAAAATCCATTTTGAACAAAAGTATGGCCTTTTTAAACTTAAAAATTTTACAAGTTCCGGCTAATATAGGATGGGGAGTTTATATAATCAAACCCTTCCAGAGGGGCTACGGAAGGAGAGAGGAAGGGGACACAGGCATAGCACAGGGGCATCATCTGTGTCTTACAGACACAATTTTCTAGTTGCCGTTTTTTTTTTTTTGTTGTTTTTCATGCATCTGTAAGTATTTAACGTTTGTACATTATCTGGGATATCCACGTGGCCTTCTGCTCATAAAGAGCAGACCTCGATTTTTTCCTTTTGTCTTGTTTTGCTTTATGTGCTATTTTTTTTCTTTCCCTTTGGTATCTACCTCGGGAGTATGGGGGGGGGGGATTGACAATCGGTTCTGTTTGTTTCTGGACTTTGTGTCTCCTAGTTTGGTAGGATATAAATATTGTTTTACGAAGTCGTAATACATTGGGCGACACCGGGTGACAGTTTTTTACTCCCTTTGAATCGCGTTAGTTAAAACTTCGGAGAGAAAACAGAACTTTTTAAATAAATGAATTATAAAAATGCATCAATTCTAAACAAGGAAGACAAGCAAATTCTAATGGTGAAAAGGCGGATGTCACTATTTTATTTACAAAGGGCCACCACACTATTAGTCACAGACTCTACCGTCGGCCCATTTGTTATATTTTCAAATGACTACCTCTGTGCAACTAATGTGACAATTACTGTCACATTTATACAGTAGGAGAACGAAATTTATTCACAGTGTGCACGATTATTCACAGTGTGTACGGTCTGATTTACAAGATCCATCTTAGTAATCAGATCCGCAGTGCTCAAATAAGTGATAAGAAACATCTTTTAAAAAGACAATTGTCGAAGATGAAATTCGTTTTTAAAGAACAACTTTTTAGTCATGTCAGGACGGATCCACCGCTTCCTGGGTATTATCAGTACTTTTGTAAAGTAAATGTGTCTTGTTCAAGGACAAAACATGAATTCCCGAGTGAGGATTATCGTGATCAGCCTTGATCGAGTTCGATTACAACTATTGTCTGGCCATAGTATGTCATGGAAGAAGCGGGTCAACTCGGCCTGCTTTCTGTAAGCCTGGGGTCTTCACGGCTCCTGGGTCAACTCGGCCGCCATTCAACTCGTCCGGGTCAATTTGGCCTGCTGTCATTTGCATCCTCGCCCCAACCTACGAAGATGGGCTGCGCCAGGAATGAACGGAAACACAATAAACGAATAGAGTTTGTTGGGTGGTTGATTTAATAAGAAGTCCTTCAAAATGGTGGACAAAACATGAATTAATATAAAGGGCAACCCAATAATCCCTCAACGGATAACTGCAACTGCAGCTAGACTATGGTAACGGGACGTTCCGGGCCTACATTAATACAATGGCGCTGGGATAGCCGGACCAAGGTGCAGGGCAATTATATTTTAATTGTTTCCATAGTGCAGGAGTTTTAAGAATGGGGTCCTTTACCCTGTGAGATTTTCTGTAGTATAGGGTCGAAATTAGAGCAAGGTTGTTACCATCAGCTAATCATCACAGGTCTCTGAAATGTAAAAATTCCGTTTCTGTAGGTGGGGGTTGTGGATAAAAATGACTGGCGCATAGATATATAACCATGCGGCACCATGGCCAAAACTGATGTTTTCCTTACTCATTTTCATACAACTTCGATATCCTAGTTTATTTGCCACAAGTAAGATTTAATGGCATGACTGAACTGCAAAAATACCGATACCTCACCAGGAGCTAGCTGTAACCGGGAAAACACTTATTAAAAGTCTATTTCTTAGCTTTTTCTGCCTCATATTTTCATGATTTTCCCTGACTTCGTTTGGCCCAATTGCTAAGGGAGTGAATTCGTGAGTTTGTGAGTGAGTGAGCGTGGGTGCAATTGAGCGTATGAGTATCAAGATAAGCCTGCATCGATTTAATTCCTTATCTAGAAAATTTTATCGCCGATGCAATGAATTGATTTCAAAACTCAATGTCAGGTTAAAACCACTTTCACAAGAAGGCCTATCGGAACCAGAATTTTATGATCACTTAGTATACAAATTCAAGAAGATAAGGGGTATGTCTGATTTTTTGTTCAGCTTCGAAAAAGTAGTTTTTCGTTCTCATTGTATTTTGTTCAGCGCTAGCACTAACCATCAAAATCAGGAAGTCATATGACTTCCAAGGTTTGTCATTTGGAAGTCATGCTGAAGGATAGACTTGGTTCCTTCCAGAATGTCCATATTTATATTGCTTTCTCCTTCATTAATTGGTGAAATACCATTATTACAACAAATTTAACTCATTATTTAAGTCAATAGTCACTTCATATATGGTAGGTTATGATAAAAATTGGAAGTCACTGACATTCAGTTTTAGAAGTCACAGACCCCCAGACTTACACTAGTGGAACCACTGTTTGTTTCTTTGTAATTTTAGTTAGAAATACATCAGTTGTTAAAGAAGACTGATTTCTGGCGCGGCAGATCGGAAGCGCGGTGCGGTTATGGCTTTCATACTAGACCTTTAAATACACGATTGGAAAACTGGAATGCGCCTGATCTACGGCTGCTCAAACGGGTCATGAAATTTGCAAATACACTTTTCGTCATTCGTTATTATTGAATAAAACACGTCTATCCGCAAATAACGGCGATTAAATTAAAAAGGAAACGAAGCCAAAATAAAGTGTATATTCATAAAACCTCATTTTAAAACTGTTTCTTTTCACAAATGGTAGATTGTGTTTATTATCCCCCATACAATAAAAACCCGGATGCAGGTCATGCATGCTCTGATATGTCTACGACAAAAAACTATTAGAACAACTTGAGCGATCTGACAATATATACTCCTCGCCAAAAGTTTAGCATAATGTTTAAACAAATACAACAAGATTATTGAAGATAATAACAACTGAATTCTAGATTTCTGTGGAAGTAAATGTATTCTACCATCAACACCAATGATCAATCATCGTAAAATTAGCAACTTTTATATGAATTTGAGTAACAACTGCAGAAAGTGAGCAAAACGTACATGTCCAAAAAAAAAAAAATTTTGGCAAGAAAAAAAATCGTTGTAATGCGCTGTGAGTGGCTTTTCTTTTACACCAATTTAACGTTCTGTAACGCTAAATGTTTTTGGTAAATATGAAATCACTGCTCTCATAATCATTAAAACAAAGCATAATTTTCTTTCAAAAATGTATATTTTAGGGGCTTCTATTTCTATGTTTCTTTTGTGTAGTGCATACTCAAGTCAATTTAATTTTGGTGTTTTTACCATGCTTAAACATTTGTGTTGATGAAAGAATGCATTTATCCTCATACTGAATTTTAGAAATAAGTATTATGTTTTCTAATAATCCTGGTACATTTTCTTTGAAAATATGCTATACTTTTGGCGAGGAGTATATTTAGCAATGATATTGGACACCTCCTCACATCAAGCAGCTAGTTGGTCGGACTTTAAACCGATTTTAGTGGGTGAGATAAAGTTTGGAAACAATGGTGAGAAAATTCAAACATACGAAATCTTGGTACCAAATTCCATATGTAGCGTATATTGATTGCACAGGGGAGCAATGTGTACAATGTGTGCTACGGCAATTTCAATACAATTGAATGTCGATGGAAAGAGTGAAAAGTGGCTTTACGCCTTTGTAGTGCAGATGTCATAACAGATCCTTATAAAAATATTCCATAGATACACAATTAAAAGACAATATGGTTCGTGTGCCAACATCGTGGTTGCCATAGCAATCGTAATAAAGTAATGGCAAAATATTCAAAAGTCAGCTCGGGGTAGCCCTAAGACTGAAATTCAAAAATTTTGCAGGGTAGCTGAAATAGAGGATCTTACATGGGTGCTCATGTATTATTGAATTTATTAAACGAGTTTTGGAAAAAGATAAGATGCGAGGCTTTGTCGAGCATCTTATCGTTTTTCCCCAACGAGTTTGATAAATTCAATAATACATGAGATTCTACTTATATGACGCTAAAATCATATTTTGTTAGCAGATTTTGCACTAAAACGTCACGATTTCGCCATTTCAAAACGCAACGTTTTTATGGACGTCAACGCACTGCGTTATGACGTAATTTGCATATCTTATCCACTAGTGGATTATCGTTTTGAATGCATAGCTTTATTACACTCTCAGAAGCGACGTCATATGATAAAAGGCTAATATGAATTAAATAGGTGTTACCTATATACGTGCGTTCCCATCCACTTGATATGGCTACTTCTTAAGATGGATGTATATAACGATGTTTAAGCCAAAATTTATATGTCTGTGAAAAATGTCGGTGGATGTAGGGTTCTTTTCTCTGCAAATCTTCTGATGATGGTTTATATTTGAACATAGTTTTGTAAAAATATCTTCAACTGTTATAAATTTACAGAGGGAACACCATTTCTATACTGAAAAATTACAAAGGGACATAATTTCATTAAAAATGTAGGCAGAGCTACTGATCTTGTTTTTCTGCACATCATTTGATGATGCTTTATAAATGAACAAAATTTCATGAAAATATCCTTAATTAAAGCAAAATGTACTATTTTCAATGCTCAAAAGGGCAAAATGTACTAAACTAAGGGATAACTAAAAAAAAATCGGGAATAACTGTCTTGTTTCCCTCACATCAGTGTAAATTTCATGAAAATATCTCTTAAGGTTTTTAAGATACAGAACATATGGATCTTGTTCTCTGCACATCGTCTGATGATGCTTTATATTTGTATAAAAATTGCTGAAAATATTTATTACAGTTTTAAAGTTTTTAAAGAACAAACGTGATTTACATACTTAAATTTACAAAGAAGCATAATTCCATAAAAAGTTTAGATGGAGTTACAGTCCTTGTTCACTGCACATTGTCTGATGTTTTATATTTGTACCAAGTTTCACATAATAACTCGTATAGTTTCAGAGCTATGGAGCAAACATGATTTCCATACTAAAATTTTCAAAGGGGCATAATTCTGTAGTAAATGTAAGCAGGATTTTCTCTGCCCATCAAGTCATGATACTTTAAAGTTGTACTAAGTTTTGCGAAAATATCTCATATAGTTTCAGAGTTATGGAGCGGACACAATTTCCATACTAAAAATAACAAAGGGGCATAATTCCATAAAAATGTAGGTGGAGTTACGATTCTTGTTCTCTGCACATCCTCTGATCATGCTCTATATTTGTACTAAGTTTCATAAAAATATCTCATAAAGTTTTAGAGATATGGAGCAGACACGATTTCCATACTAAAATTTACAAAGGGGCATAATTCCATAAAAAATGTCAGTGGAGTTATGGGTCTTGCTCTCCGCCTTTCGTCTGATGATGCTTTATATTTGTACCAAGTTTCGTGAAATCTCAATCGGTTACAGAGCTATTGAGCGGACACAATTTCCATACTAAAATTTTCAAAGGGGCATAATTCTGTAAAAAATGTAGGTGGAGTAACAGGTCTTGCTCTCCACACATCCTCTGATGATACTCTATATTTGTACTACGTTTCATGAAAATATCTCGTACAGTTGTAGAGTTATGGAGCGGACATGATTTCCATACCTAAATTTACAAAGGGGCATAATTCCATAAAAAAATATAGGTGGGGTTACGGGTCTTACTCTCTGCATTTCGTCTGATGATGCTTTAAATTTGTACCAAGTTTTGTTAAATTATCTCAGTCGGTTATAGAGTTATTGAGTGGACACGATTTCTAAACTAAAATTTTCAAAGTGACATAATTCCGTAAAAAATGTAGGCGGAGTTATGGGTCTTGCTCTCTGCACATTGTCTGATGATGCTATATATTTGTACCAAGTTTCGAGAAATTATCTCAATCTGTTACAGAGTTATGGAGCGGACACAATTTCCATACTAAAGTTTTCAAAGAGGCATAATTCCGTAAAAATTGTAAGTGGAGTCACGGGTCTTGCTCTCTGCACATCGTCTGATCATGTTTTATATTTGTACCAAGTTTTGTGAAATTATCTCAATCTGTTACAGTTATTAAGCGGACAGGATTACCATACTAAAATTTTCAAAAGGGTATTATTCTGTAAAAAATGTAGGTGGAGTTACCGGTCTTGCTCTCTGCACGTCGTCTGATGATGCTTTATATTTGTACTAAGTTTCGTGAAATTATCTCAATCAGTTACAGAGTTATTGAGTGGACACGATTTGTGACAGACAGACGGACAGTCAGACAGACAGACGACCAGGGCAAAAAGAATATGTCTCCGACCCCTTCAGGGAAAGACATAAAAAATAATCGTACATACCTTCCTATTAAAAGCTTTATATCTAAGGCTTTCTTAACACCAGATACCGCAAACCAGTATGTAGCATTGTCAATTTTTCTTCTTGGTGACTTTGTCGAAGTTGTTGAAATCTTGTATGGCAAGCTCAAAATAATATACAGAATTGATGATTGCTGAGTTAATCACAGACAAACACCAATGTGTATGAACCAGCCAATACAAATATCTAAGTCTTTTTAGGCTGTGACTTGTCTCCCAATCAGATGTGCCGGATTACAGTTAAAATCTCCTAAAATGTATAAAAAGAAAAATGATTTTTCAGTTATTCATTTTTACAGTACATGCAAATGCATGTACATGTAACATGTACCTAAAACACCTAAATAGCTCACCTAAGTCAAAAGGTCAAAGGTCAACCTAGGGTCACCATTTGAACAAATCAGAGAGTATATTAATTTCAAATGCTGTGTACATGTACCAAGTTTCAGTGTCATGGGTCATTTGATTGTGGAAGCTTTTTAACGATATGTGCATGACAGCCATATTGGTTACCAGGAAAAATTCGAAGTTGGTGAAATATGAGTGACCTTGATCAAAAACTGATACTGACCTCTGTTACTCAATAAACTTCAAGTAGCCATTTATTTGACTGTACATACAAACTTTTATACAACAAATTCAAAGATATCTCATTAAATTGCAGAAATTTCTCTAGCATTACGAATGTAGGTCAACTCACTTCAGCAGCACTTGTAATTTGTAAATAATAGTTATCACTCTTTGCATGCCTTGCATAAATGCACATAGTAAGAAGTGAATTATAAAATAACTCACTCAGCTAATGTCCAAAGGATCATGATTTAACACTGCTAATAAAGCAAATAGTTGTTGAAACTTTCCACAAGCTCCTTCTGCAGCCCACGGAGTGATGTCATGAGTATAATCTGTTTCACAAATTAGCCCATTATTTATGTCAGGAATAAGACATTTTCAGAAGCTGTGTCGAATTGGCCGACAAAAACGGAGTCCCTCGTGCACAATGGTGTACATGAGTTTTGAGTTTCTTTTCATATTGTGATCAATACCAGATGGTGGATTTGAGATGAAATAAAGGATGATTATTATACTTTATAAACACAATACCTGTTGTTTATTTTTTACCGTTCTTATTTACACAGTTAACGATTCTTTGTTTAAGTGCGCCAAATAGGGCCGACAGCACTGTAAATCAGCATCTGCCCAGTCTTCAGGTCTCATCGGAGTCTTCGCCGTGTGCCTAAATGGCAGCTTTCTTTCTTCCATTTACGCCTTAGCCCCACAGACGGTGTACTTTTGTACACTCCGGTGTTGCAGGATGAAAGCCTAGGTATAGCCATGTAGCTATAGTAGGGATCTTTAACCTGCACAGGGGATGACTCTCCCTGCAAAGGCAGTGCTGGAAACTCGCAATTTTAATGTGGTGGCCCAAAAGCCTAGCAGGCCTAACTTTCAATGGCCCAAATTATCCACTAGCTAAAGTTTCCATTCATTTAGTATTACCAGAAAGATAAATTTGGGCCACTAAAGGCCATATTTTGGAGATTTCTGGTGGCCCGAAACAAAAATTAGGAGCATTTGGCCACCGGGTCACTGGCCGTTTCCAGCACTGACAGGGGGCCTCCAGTTAACGTCCCGATGTGAAGGAGGGCACACTTGTTAGCATCATCCCTGCAAATGCTAGAAAAACGCATTCGGACATAGGAAGATTTCGCCTCGGGCGGGATTCGAACCCACGACCTCTGGCTTCAGAGTCCAGTGCACTAACCACTGAGCCACCGCGCTTCTCCTAAAGGTAAAGGTGTAAGCAGGCCATGTAAGCAAGCTTCATGCAGACAGCGAATCTGATCAGACCGGGCGAATGCCCAGGCTGATCTGAGTCTCCGCTGGGCGCACTTGCCCCTTTGTTGGTTTTGTCGTGTCGCGGCTCAAATCTGAAATCACAGTCATATCAAACGTACAGGGTGTGGTATGAATGACCAGGGTACCATTCAGTTCGACCGAGGACTAGTTCAAGCGATTCACCATCGTGACTGAACAGCGAATCTCCTGTGGTACGAAACGGATAGGATACGAACACCAGTACTGATGCATTCTCCTCTTCGATTTCCTGAATATTTCCTAAACAAGATAGCTGCGCACTCTCCACTGAGACTGCCTATAACGTACAGGCCTAGTTCAAATGATTTCTGTCCTGACCAGCTGATAAACAACCTGTTTAAATCAATAAATCCTCTTTGAAGCGACGAAATGTTACCAATGGCCGATTGAATATAGCCGAGTTGCCGAGCGGTATCATGTGATCAAGTTGGCCAATGAAATTCTTTCCTGCCGTCGCCAAGGTAGATTGGTTCCTTACCTAATAAGTAGTCATATCTATTGATTATCGGCCAACATGGGACCAGTTTATCGCGAAGGTAGCTGAGGTGGACTGAATGGGCAAAATCTGAGGCGTGCTCCTTGCTTGATCATTGCAAAAGCATTGAAATGCAAGCGTTTTCTCGATCGTGCGCCTATGGGGAGCACGACAAACGAACTAACAACCTCAGTCTATAGTCGTGCGTTCCGCACGACGACGCTTCGCGTCGTCGGGAACGCACGTATAATCAGGAACCGACACGATTGTTTGAATTCCAAAATCGGAAACGGAAAGTAAAAACAATAACAAAGACGGCACACAAAAACAAAGCAAGACAAGCGAAAACCCAAGAGGTCAGCTGTTTGCCGTTATATGGCCGCGAGACTATTCTAAATAGTGCCAAAAAGTCAAAGACTAATAGGAAGCAGACAAACATTGAAAATTGAGCATTAAACCACAGCTGAAGCACCGCCTTGGATTAATAAATCCGCGACAAGGGGATGGGGCGGCAAGGAGGGGGAGGCTTAAATGAGTAAAGGTGATCCCACCACCATCGCCCTGGATTCTGTTGTGGTTGCAACAAATACAAGTTATTCTATCCGTGAGAAGGACCTTTACTCCATCAATGGATCATACATGTAACAACAAACATATAAATCAGGCAAGAACAGCACTGAAACGCTTGAGATAAAAGCAACCCAACAGTTGAACCCCAATATAAGTATTTGTTAATCTATTCATCATGCATCGGTAATCTCGCTATTGAGAAGATGCTTTATGATGATTAGAGAAAGTAGCTTTTTATTCTCCATTGTTAGAAAATAAGACTGTTGCCATATGTAACAATGTAATTGTGACTTAATTTTATCAGATACTTGAAAGCGTTATCCAAAAGATAATTAAAGGTGCATTTAAATGGAGATAACCATAATACAGTTTTCCCGTAATTGAGATGCAGATTAATTAATAATACGATTCGAATTTATGAATTTTGTTATATAAATAACATTATTTGAAGACAGGCAGTAATTTCAGCACAGATACACATAAAATACAAGTTAAATATCTCTTACGTAAGAAACAGCTAAGTCCTGCGTAGGAAATAGTAAGTCCACGTACGACTTATTATCTCATACGTAGGATTTAGTAAGTCCTACGTAGGACTTATTAACTCCTACGTAGGAGTTAGTAAGTCCTACGTAGGAGCTACTAAGCCCTAAGTAGGAGTAAGTAAGTCCTACGTAGGAGTTAGTAAGTCCTACATAACAGTTAGTAAGTCCTACGTAGGACTTATTAACTCCTACGTAGGAGTTAGTAAGTCCTACGTAGGAGCTACTAAGTCCTACGTAGGAATTATTAACTCTTACGTAGGAGTTATTAAGTCCTGCGTAGGAGTTACTAAGTTCTACGTAGGAGTTAGTAAGTCCTACATAGGTGTTACTAAGTCCTACGTAGGACTTCCTATCTCCTGCGTATGAGATATATATATTTCAACCTGTCACTAGGACGTTTCCATACTTATTAGTCAGTACTCTTCCATGGTAAATGTTTTATTTAATCTTACGATTTGGTACAAGGAAAACCACTCTTTCGCTTCTATATATGACCATTCTTCTCAAGGCCGAGTACTAAACTATGTCACATGGCCGCATCCGAAAGTTTTTAAAATACACATTCGCCGTATCCTGTTAAATCTGGACTATTCCGTCACGTCATTTTCATATACGTAACAAATAACGTCTCGTCATTTTCATACACGTAACACTTAGTAACAGTTTCAAAATAATGCGCAAAAGTCAAATGAAAGCTAAAGAAGATGACGCAATGTTCATATTTTTGCCGCCTATAGTTGAAACTTTTTTTTTTTTTTTTTTTTCGCAAAATTGCAATCTAAAGTACGCTGCTTAATGCTAATGCTTATTACTGCAAATGGTAAAAATGTAGATTTCTAACAAACGCATTCGCGCGCTTTTATCTTTGTCTCAAATTAGGAATATCACCGTTAGGAACTGTGTAGTTATGGCGATATAACAATGATAAAAAGGTTTATGTAAAGGTGGAATCAGCGTTACTGTGTCGGAAATGTGTCGCTGGTAGAGACTCAGTTAATAGAAGACTTCCATGTGCAATGTCAGACAAGAACGACACTTTTTTCATAGGCGCCATAATCAAAACGTCATCTCGAACGCCAATAATTTCGGGGAGGTGCGGCCTTCGCCTTCGCCACTTAAATTGCATTTCGTCTATGTCGATATCTTGATAATTGTTATCTATGTTGTTACAACATTTTCAGACCATAATACAGATAAATTGAGGCACCTGACTATGAAATTTTGTTACTGTTTTAATTGTCCCCCGCCTTTTCGAAGAAAAGCGGAGGGACACAGTTTTCGGCATTCCGTCCTTCCGTCCTTATTTCCGTCCTTCCGTCCCCCTAAAGTAGTAGGTACCTTGAGTGCGCAACTCCTCCTACAGTTTTATGCCGATTCTTTCGAAACATTATAGCTGTTTTTGTCATGGTCTGAAGATATGCATGTGGTTTGGATATAATCCTGAGATTATTTTTTGTCACTTTTTCCACAAGTTGAACTAAGTCATTTTAGGCGTTTTTACTATCAAAGTGACTAGATAGTGGGTACCTTGTGTGCGCAACTCCTCCTACAGTTTTATGCCGATGCCTTTGAAACTTCACAGGTGTTTTGGTCATGGTCTGAAGATATGCATGTGGTTTGGATATAATCCTCACGTTATTTGTGTCACTTTTTCTACAAGTTGAGCTTAGTCATTTTTAGGCGTTTTTACTATCATAGTGACTAGATAGTGGGTACCTTGTGTGCGCAACTCCTCCTACAGTTTTATTCCGATTCTTTTGAAACTTCACAGGTATTTGGTCATGGTCTGAAGATATGCATGTGGTTTGGATATAATCCTTTCATTATTTTTATCACTTTTTCCACAAGTTGAACTTAGCCATTTTTCATACATTTTTACTATCAAAGTGAATAGATAGTGGGTACCTTGTGTGTGCAACACCTCCTACATTTTTCTGCCGATTGCTTTGAAACTTCACAGGTGTTTTGATCATGGTCTGAAGATACGCATGTGGTTTGGATATAATCTTCACATCATTTTTTATTACTTTTTACCCAAGTTGAACTTAGCCTTTTTTTTCAAACATTTTTACTATTAAAGTGAATAGATAGTGGGTACATTGTGTGTGCAACTCCTCCTACAGTTTTATGATGATTCCTTGCAAACTTCACAGATGTTTTGGTCATGGTCTGAATATATGCATCTTGTTTAGATATAATCCTAAAATTATTTTTTGTTACTTTTTCTGCTGGTTGAACTTAGTCTTTTTTCAGGCGTTTTTTTTTATTGACATGTCCTTTAATTGAAATAAACAATAATGGCGGGGGACATAAGTTCTTTGAATCTGCTTGTTTATTCCGATTTTATAGCCCTGTGACATTACTTCTGGATCAATCCTTGTATTAACAGACAAAACAGAAAACATAGAAGCAATAGAGTCAATTAGTGTAAAGGGCACTAAAACAATTGACAGCAATTGCGAAAAATAAAAACTCAACCTTAACAACCATGCGTTGCAAATATACTTACTTAATCTTGCATTAGACTTCCTTTATTGGTACCAACTGTCTGTATGGTTTAAATATCTTAGTAATAGAAATGCTGAACATGGCAAGGCATTGAACAACAACCAAATGCTCAATAGCTACAAGGCTGGAAAACAGAAACTAAGCAGACATGTTTTTAGCATTAGCAATTTTAAGCTGCCATTTACTGTCAGTGGGTAAAATGGAAACTGTGTCTAAATACCTTAGCAGTACAGATGTAAGAGCTGTAACAGTTACAGAAATGTCCCCTAGATACCTTTCCCTCAGGCATACCGTTTGGTATCAAGTGTTCAATGAATTTAATTGCCAGTTAGTAGCTGAAATGCGGCACATGACAAAATATTAAAATAAACAAATAAATAAATATATTGATAAAAATGAAATAACTAGATATATGTATTACCTTTGTGAAACACTATGCCACCAGCCATATGTTTCTCACTAAAGTCGGCCAACTTTAGAACGTCTAAGTCTACCTAATTTTTACTAAATACTTTACTCATCAACGACTGCTATTATACCAAGCGTCAGCTTCCTAAGTCAAGCGGTTCAGAAATTGGAAAATGCCATATTCAAACAACAGCCACGATTCATTCAAAACTTTACAACATTCTCCCGAAAAATTAATTAGGCAATCCCAATCGGTGTATCAAATTTCAAGGCCATAGCTTAAATACTGTGTGGGATATCCTGTTAACAAGATATATATCTCTTTTTCTTAAAATAAAAAGGGCGTGGGGGGGGCATAAAAAAAAGACATGACTCGGTAGAGAAAAAAGTGCATATCAGGTATCTTCCATGAGGAATCAATCTATGAAATTTCACTTCCCTATGCTAATTGGTTCTTGAGCACAGTTGCTGGGTAAGTATTGAACATCCGGGGTAATAACTCCCGATAATAAGTGAATGCAGAGTTATCTCCCCTTTACTTAACTATAAAACTCATCATGGACTACTTCTGTGCCAAAAAATCAGCTTCCTTGGCCAAGCGGTTCTAAATTTGAAAAATGCAAAATTCATACAAAGGCCACTTTTCGCAATTCTTCCAAAAGTTAATGAGGTAATCTACTTTTCATATATATTGATGCATCCATGTTTCCTTGCGGTCTATAAGTGTTGTCTTGTACCCCCAGCGCTATCAATGAACTTGCATCAGAATTTTGATAAAGGTTCATTCACTGCAAATGATGTAATACTACCTGCAAGCCAGTTTGACCCAGTTTGTAGTTTAGTTTAACCCATTTTTCATGGTCCATTTATTTGGACTTATATTTAGAGGATATGAAGTATAACTTCAGATAATTTACATTCTGAAAGAGCCATTGACGTCATGGTACCTGTGGGTCAGTGTCATACGAATTGTATGGTTCATTGATTTCCAACTGTATCTCCAACAATGTTTAATGGATTTGCATGAGACCCTCTTTGAAACTGTGGTCTCAGTGAAAGATACAAATAAATCATGGTCAACTAGTTTATATATGTGCGTCAAGAGTTTACCAGAGATCGACTTCATTTTTATTTAGTTATTTAAGGTGGTGATTTGTGGTATATACAAAAATCTCAATAAAACCATAAAGAATTATCGTATCTCCTTGAAAGTTAGCAGACTTCTTATTTTTTTTGTTCTTTACAGTTCAGAGTACAAAATACATGTAGAGGACATGCTGTTTGCCAAAAAGTGTTTTTATATGAAAAGATCAAAGGATTGTTTTCTGCGCAGAAATATGAAAAAAAAAATCCGTTGTTGAAAATGTACTTAGCTCTGAAGATAATTTGATCCATTAAAAAGAGCGTCCTAGCAATTATTTGTTCCAACTCTTTCTCAAATTGTAAGGTAGACCAGATAAAAAAAACAGTAGCTTTTTCTCAAATGTCTGACCATGTATATAAGTGCATGTATAGTGATTGCATTCATTAAATTGGACGGACACACGGCGCCAAGTGTGTGCAACTATGGTTACGTACCGTTGAGCCACTTGGGTAACGTCGATACGAGAATTGAACAGAACAGAACAGAACTGCATTCATTAATACAGGTAGGTCAGTTATACATAAAGCATACTCACAGTATAAATATTACATTACGTGACCAAGACAGGCGTGTTATTGAAATTATTCAACCTTGAAAATAGACTCTGGTATGTATTTTAAGACAAATATTTGGACACAGGCCACATCTTTTTTATCTGCGCAGCCTGATAACGTGCAGCAATAAATGGAAAAAAACAATTGCTAGGACGCTCTTTATAATACATTAATTTATGTTCAGACCTAGTTACATTTTCAATAATGATGGTCATTTTTTAGATTTACGCGCACAACATTACCCTTTGATCTTTTCTCATATAAATCCCTTTTAACATCAATAAGTCCTGCATTTTTGGATTCTGAATTGTGAGAAACAAAACAAAGAAGGCATCTGCTAAGTTTTGGGAAGATCTGTTGTATTTTCAGCATTTTATGCAGATTTTTGTCTTTGCCCCAAATCAGTGATAATCACCACCTTAAAGAAGCATACATGAGTTGGTTTAAAAGTTGAATCAGTTCCTCTTTCTTGGCGTGTAGCTGATATTCTTTTTTTTTCTTTCAGAAGGCATGTAAATGAGAATGCTACATACACTTATACAAGTATCTAGTCGTTGCATTGTGATACTAATTTTCTTCAAATTATACACAGGTATAGTCCGGTCGCGATAAGTTGGCAATGTTATTGTTTTGTGTTTATTTTGATTTGGTGACTGATTGGTTATATGGCAGAGTTCAGCTTACCCAACTCACGGGAATGAAATAATAAATTTGAATAATTTTGTTACTATCGATTTTGTTATCAATGGTATTCTTATACTAGAGACAGTTCCTGTCTTTGAGCTTTCAAAAAGTGTCATTTAGATAAATTAGAACTGCCAGTTAACCGTAATGTGCCATTATGACCATAGGTCAAGACGTTACATGAACTGCACCGTAATGATAGTACAGGTACTGTTGACATTAAAAATGTAAACAAAACATTGCCACTATAGCGCGACCGACCTATAAGTAATTATTGAATTAACTGCTCAAACAAGAAAAGCGTGTTGTTCACTTAAGAGAATTCAATAATTACATGTGCGAACTGTTCCAGTAAATTAATAAGTATACAGGCAAAGAATAAATTAAGAAGAGAAGAAAATGCAATCTGAAGGGTTTCTGTTGCGACATGTACAAGAAATAGCATTTTATAGCAAATATCTGGTACATAATTCTATATTAACATCGCGTATTATGTGATTATTACAGACTAAAAAAAAGAGTAAAGTAAAATCTGCATCATTGTGGAATAGTGGTGTAGATGCAGGTGCAATGGTGGGTAAATGATACCCTTTATAGTGAAGTATGAATGGTATCTATATTTCAGCATGACATGTCAAAGAACCATACTTATAGCTTTATTAATATTATTTCCATGATGAGTATAGCACAGTGTAGTAGCTACGTCTCTCTATCCGTTTGTATGTATATGAATACTTAATTAATAGAATCAAGATTTGAAGTAAGGTCCGTGTTCCTTCTCTTGAAGGAATTCTTTAAGATTTTAATTTTATTTTCGGCGACATCAAAGACTTCCTGTTGCAAAACATGTTGCAGAAGAAATGAATGACATGATGTATAATCTATCAAAGTCTTTTCTTGTCTTTTAATTTAGCCATTGAACTGACATTATGTCCAAAGTGTAGTGCAATTGAATGTGAACGAGACGGAAACTCTCCAGGATATATAGATTCCGTTGAGAATTGTATGGCATCCTGCAATTTGACAGCTGACTGCAATGTTTTTGCATACAGTTCCATAGGAGCATGCAGGCTGTTCAACTGCAATTTGATGTTTGAAGTTAACAACAGTGTTTGGGACAGTCAGTCTACAAACCAAGGTATACATGTATGTGTGGCGTTGCAAATGTTTAGAGAAATTAAGAATGCAGCAAACAAGTATAATTTAGCAGCTTAAATAAATTAATATGATTAAACACCTTAAATAAATTAATCATGACAAATAACTTGCTGAAGGATTTGGTGAATGATTGCTGTAGGTTCTACCTTTGTAAGTTTGTGTTGTGATTGGTCTCATTTCGGAAAGAAATTTGTTACTTTCTGCGATAATTCGATTTCATAAATAATCTAGATCAAATTAGGTGCATCGTTAAATGCATCTACATAAAGCATAAAATACATTTCCTTTCGAAGAGCTACTTCTAACCAATAGCTGATGGATATGTTCATATCGTACATTAGAAAATTATGATTCCCATTACGGAAGAACTCAAGTAGTATTCGGCTGCAATATAAACAACACATGTAGCAAACCTGAAGTACAGTTTCATAGTGAAGTTGGCAACTTGTCTTGTCGATTGCCATTAATACTTCTTTTAAATCTACAAGAGAACTTTCTTAACTTTTGCTTAAAGACAGAACTTCTCTGCCGGGGGTCTGATTCCCGGCACAAAGATATCTTACCTGTACAGGTAAAGGTGTGAAAATTTATCCAACCAATCAGTGAACCTGAATTACCAAACATGATAGTTTCATTGGCTGACTGGAGGTGTTGACGCTATGTGATCAAGAGAAAGAATGACACCATGTTCAGTTCAGTTCAATTCTCTTATCGACGTTACCCAAGTGGCTCAACGGTACGTAACCATAGTTGCACACACTTTGCGTCTTGTGTCCCTCCAATGAGAATGACACTATGGAAGATAGTCCTCCTTATATAGTGCCACTCCTGTCTTTAATGTGAATGCATTTTGTTTGTTTTACATAGGTTGTCTGACGAGCGAGACCCTGATTGTTCCTGATTCTCTTGTATCCAGTTGTAACCTCAGTACCGGTTCAACCGGTATCGATTCCATCGGTGTGAACTTTGAATATTGTTTCGATCGGTGTCTAGAAGCGTTGGATTGCTGGATGTGGCATTACTCTTCCTCAAGAAACACATGCTCTACGAACTATTGTGATGTCTCAGAAGTTGGTCGTCGTTCAAATGTGCTCTTGCAACGGATATGCACTGGTAAGTATGTGACATCGTGACAAAAGTATACGTACCTTCACCAATTTTAGTGCGACAAAGTGACTATTAAAAACAAGCAAATAAAAATCATAAATGAGCTCCTTTAAGAGCTATAAAAACATTCTTAAGAAAGAATGTAGATCGGAATACCTTGTTTCGGCTAGTAAAGCCTCGTCAGTGACTCTGTACTTGCCTGGCAACGAAAAGCAGGAGAAAACATAATGTAAATTTGTAAATTTTAATTTGCAGTCGATTCATGACAATTATATATACCAAAAACGGATCCTAACGAAAATAATCTGTCCAGAATATGAGTCTTAACCAATTACTAATACCGATTTCTCACAATATCCAAGTCCATTTATGTTTTAGTTTTAATTGTAGAATGATTACAACCATAAATAGGTTCCACTTGTCTTCTTCGTTTGAAACGCATAACAATAATATCGTATTTCATTGGTTTAAGACGGAGGTCTTCCTTGTCCAAGATATTCCCCAAATTTTAGATCCATCTTATAAGATGTTGACATTAGAATTTCGCACCGCTCGATATGAGCTTTGGTTTTTAGCATTAAGCTTTAATTTCTTCTTAGTAAACGTCAAAATGCAAGGCTTTTTAAATTTGTACAAATATAGACCTTGTGTGTATCACTGAAAACATACAAAAAAGAAAGGCCAGAAAAACGGAAACTAGTACGACGCCAAATAATTGATAAGCAGACTTATTTCATTCATTATACTCAATATACTGCTTACAGTATTATCTGTGTGGCAGCATGGCACGTAAGGCCTGCGCTCATGTTTGGCCATACCGGGCCAAGTTGTAATGTATGACAAAGCTTTGTGTTACGGTACGACAGTTAAATGGGTGGATGAATGATATGCGTTTTACGTCATTTTCAACAGTATTCAGTCAAATTAGGACGATGGGAGGGTGATAATGAAAGGCTGTGTGCAATTTAACCCCGTTTATGGTAGGAAAGATTTTCGCCTCAAACAGGGCTCGTACCCTGCTAGATCAGTAGGCCAGCGCTTAACCCACTTAGCTGCCGGTGCTCCACGACAACCAAGAATAGCTATGTGATTTGAACACAAAAACCCTTCTAAAAATCAAATATATGTTGAAATAAATACCTTTATCTCATCGAAACAATAATATAAGTTGTAAATTCTTTAATTATTTCTATTATATAATTGTACAGGGCTTCTCCGATTCCATGACCTTTACATGTACTCTCTCTTTATCTCCTTCTCTCTCTCTTTCTCTCTCTCTCTCTCTCTCTTCGTTTATGCTTAAAGATCGCATTGCTTTATCAGCATGGAAAAAGTTATCATGAGGTATCGGTGCAAGCTTTTCACTGTAGTTTTGTCATTGTAGATGACCGTCATTGGCCAGATTTAATCAAATACAACTTCATTGAGTTTCACAAAAAAAAATATTGAAAACTTATTCCGCTCATTTTAGTTGACAACTAAAATGGCCTACTTTCGATTTCATTAAACTGAAAAAAATGGTAAAACACAATGCACAGGCATTAGATGTTCAAAATTTTGTCAAACCATTCATTCAATCAATTGTTTTATATGACCTACTTTATGAACTATTAAAATATAACGTGCGTTATGATTCTGTTGTAAACCTTCTTGCAAAAACCTTTTTTTACATAGCACACGCCTCTCAAAAACAGTTAACTATGTATTAAGCCAAACTTTATTTACCGTAAATAATGCATATTGTATCAATCAAAATGTTTTTGATGGCTATTGGTATTTTGCTGAACGGAACGAAGAATTTGAGGGAGGGGGGGGGGGGGAGAGAGGAGTGACGAGAATTGAAACACACACACGAGAATTGAAACACACACATTTTACAACAACAACAATAACTGGATGAGTACGGAGGAGGAGGAGGGGGCTAGTAGCCGTTCCGTTCCGTTCCTTAACATACCACTAGCTGTTTCATATTTACCGACTTGTTGCGACAAATAGCACTGAGAGTCATGAGATCATTGCAGTTAACGGTTGTGCACTGATATTATGAGCTTTTTCTCCATTGCAGGGCAACAAACGTCTACGGAGTTAGTCCCTGGTCCATCTACAACCGTTAATTCTAACAGTTCGACAGTTCTGAACAATACCCAACAATATTCTACAAATTCTGAAACTCATTCCTCTACATTCATAAATTCTACCGCAGTGTTGAACATAACAAAATCTCAAACACCAGCTAGCGTTGTTCCGATCAGCTCCTCTTCAGCTTCAACCCAGAATAGCAGCACGATTTCAAAATCGGCGGAAGGGGTTAGTCATATGTCAACAGCATATACATTCAACTCGACATCTGTTAAACCTCAGTCAACAAAAACTCCACAACCGTCACCAATTTATCTCGTTCCATGCCAGTGCGGGACTGGAGCTTTTAAAGGAAAAACAAACGAAGAAATCATCGAAGAACTGGTTGCGGACATGACGATAGATACCAAGAACACTTCGGCCCAAAGAAGGAAGCTCCAAAGTATCATGGATACCAGATCGTCCTCGGTGGCTATTGGTTATGTTGGGTTTATCGTCTTCGCTATTGTATTCGGTCTGATATTTAGCTTTGACATGATTAGATTTTATCAATTCCTTTCAAGAAAGGGCTGGAAGAATAACCAAAACTAGTTTGAGAGCTAAATAGACTTAGAGTAGGTGGGACCACATTACTTCAGATCAGGTTGTGTTTTGAGGATAATTCTGAAATCAAATTTCTTATTTCTCAAAGAAACATATGCTGTGATTCCTCATTAGAACCGATTCGGTCATAACATATGTTGTTATGGAGAAATATGGCAAATTATTTCTAAATTATCCCTGTTACCCTTTCTTATCTGTGGTACTAAGGGCATATTTCAAAATGAGAGACTTCGTTTCGATTAAGAGCCACTCATAGAATTAAAAGCTCAAAACTAGAGGCTTATTTTTTTATTTAGGATATGAGTGAGCGGGAGCTACACGGATTGTGGCATGTTGGTTTGTTGTTTCGGGTTTAACGCCCCAGGAAGACAATAGTTCAGTCTGTATCGAACAAGTGATAAAGGAACGAAAGATAACATACTAGGGGTGTTCAAAAATTAATGTCACTTGCATTGTTTCTCCTTTACTACAGATGCTTTGATCATTTTGACTTGCTCTGTCCTTCAAAATACTCTCCATCTACATCTACCTGAATACACCTTTTAAACTGGTCAATCCACTTTTGGAAACAGTTTTCATACTCTTCAGTGTGAACTCCCATCAGATACTGATAAACCACAGATCCAAAGGCATTTCCCGAATTGTATCTCTTTCCAGATAGATAACATTTTAGTTTTGGAAACAGATAATAGTCGCAGGGAGCAAAGTTTGACGAAACTGGGGGATGTGGTAAGACGGTGACCTTCTCTGACTCCAAAACCTCGGTCACAAGGTGTGCCACGTGAGCGGAAACATTATCACGCAAAAGTTTGAGGTGCTCAAGTCCTGTTATGGGGCGGCGGGTTTTGTAGTACTTCTCCAGTTTTCTTGGTACAACATTTTTAAAGAACTTTGCTGGGACTATTCTGTTTTTTGTGTGTGTTTTTTGGCACCGGAATTCGCATGACTGGACCCTTATTATCGAAGAAAATTACGTACAAAACCTTCTTTACCGTTCGTGTTCATTTGGCAATACATATACTTGGATGTCTCGCATTTGTGTTGGTCCAAATTCGGTTGGAACACTTCCTTTTTGGTTCAAAATAGTAAACTCAAGGGTCTCATGACCAGTGACTAAATTGTTGAAAGTCATTTTGCTATTTATTTTTTTCCTTTTACTTCACGGGTCCTCTTTTGTTCATCTGTCAACAAATGGAGTATCCATCTTGCATTTATTTTCCTAAGTTGTAAATGCTCCTTCAAGTTTGTCAGCCTGACAAATATTGCCTCACTGTGAATGGGGCATCATTTGCAGGATATTAAGGATTGTTTGGATGTTACTTTTAGTTGTTGATGTTGCAGGGCGACAGGTCTACAGGTACTTTAATGCATTACGAAGGGCGTCCTTACAATTATATTTTAGCTCTTCTCACACATTATCAGGTTGAGCAGATATTTAAAAAAGAAGCAGTCTGTGTTCAATGTCTTTTGCAAGAACACAGTGGAAACACACCTGGGGCCTTTTTCACAAAAATTAACCGTACGATGAATGGTGCGATAATCGTACGCTTGGTCGTACGAGAATCGCACGATTCTCGCACGATCGTTTCATAAAAACATCGTGCGACAGACAGTACGATTCTCGTAGGATTTTAGTTATACGATGGGTCGCAGACGTGATGTGTATTAGCTTTGACAGATGTGTATTGGGTTTTATAAACACAAAAAATAGCGATTTGTAATACAACGCAATCGTGTCAAAGAAAAAGGTCAACAGGACCTCAAATGAGGTTAAAGCCCTTCTCACTGAGGTAAGGAAGATGGATGGATGGATGGCTTGCGGTTTTACGTCCGTTTCAACAGTATTTCAGTCGTATCAGGACGGTGGAAGGGTGATAATGAAAGGTTATTGCAATGGAACCCTGTTTACGATTGAAACGATTTCCGCCTCCGGAAACGAAATCAGGTCCGCTTGATCAGCAGGCCAGCGCTTAAACCACTGAGCTACCGGTGGCTTCTAAGTAAACATGGACGACTCCTAACCAAAGACACGAAGGATCGCACCTGGGAAGTTTTGAATCCAAGGTTTAAAGTTTTTTATCCTTAGTTGCAGATCTTCAAAACCAAGATATGAAAACTAAATTCCTATATAAATTCATTTTACAAAAGTGGGGATTGAAGATCCAAAACCTAGAACTGAAACTCTGAAACAAGGCTGAAACTCAGGGTTTTGAAATTCATTGTGCATGGGCTTGCCATGCCCTTCCTCGATTTTCGAAATACAGGTCTGAGATAGAAGTTCCGAGGAATTAAACTTGGGTCTTGTTATTTTGCCATGCTGTCTGTGATTGTATCAGCTCTTTCATTTGAAACCTATGACTGAACTGAAACCTAGGTTTGAAGCTCAACTTAGGGTAAAATTTCTTAAACCTAGTTTAAAGATTTATTGTGCATTTGGCGTGCCATACCGTTGAACACAAACATGCAGTCTCCTCAGATCAGAGATCGCTTAATTAGGGGTTCAAACGGTCCTAAAACCTCCCATTTTCTTGTAAGATAATTTCTCTCTATTAGAACAAATGTTGCCGCCATGATTTTGAGAATAGTCTCTAATACATTGCAGGTAAATTATCCCGCAAGAATCGCACGATAATCGTACGATAATCGTACAGGAAAAAATTCACTCAAAATCACCCTTAGATGATTTATCATAAATTTGGAATTTTGTTAATTGGCTGATTTGCTCAAAACTTGGTATGTGCTTTTCAGAAAGACAGTAGATAAATGCAATCTATTCAAAAGTTAAGTATGAGTATGCTGTGCGGTGAAAGAGGAGAAAAAGTGAAATTTACGACTGCTCCTTAGGTATCGTAGATTTGATCGTAAATTGAGTTCTACGAGGGCAATAGTGAAACCGAGATTTTTTTCATGAAAGCGATTGTTGGTCGTTAGATTCTCGTACGATCATCTTACGACGAATTTTAATCGTACGATTCATTGTGAAAGGGGCCCCTGGGGCCTGTTTCACAAAAATTTACCGTACGATGAATCGTGCGATAATCGTACGTTTGGTCGTACGAGAATCGCACGATTCTCGCACGATCGTTTCATAAAAACATCGTACGACAGATAGTACGATTCTCGTAGGATTTTAGTTATACGATGGATCGCAGACGTGATGTGTATTAGCTTTGACAGATGTGTATTGGGTTTTATAAACACAAAAAGTAGCGATTTGTAATACAACGCAATCATGTCAAAGAAAAAGGTCAACAGGACCTCCAATGAGGTAAAAGCCCTTCTCACTGAAGTAAGGAAGATGGATGGATGGATGCCGTGCGATTTTACGTCCGTTTCAACAGCATTTCAGTCGTATCAGGACGGTGGAAGGGTGATGATGAAAGGTTATGTGCAATGGAACCCTGTTTACGATTGAAACGATTTCCGCCTTCGGAAACGACCTCAGGACAACTTGATCACCAGGCCAGCGCTTAAACCACTGAGCTACCGGTGGCTTCTAAGTAAACATGGGCGACTCCTAACCAAAGACACGAAGGATCGCACCTGGGAAGTTTTCAGTCCAAGGTTTAAAGTTTTTTATGCTTCGTTGCAGATCTTCAAAACCAAGATATGAAAACAAAATTCCTATTTAAATTCATTTTACAAATGTGGGGATTGGAGATCCAAAACCTAGGACTGAACCTCTAAAAACAAGGCTGAAACTCAGGGTTTTAAAATTCATTGTGCATTGGCTTGCCATGCCCTTCCTCGATTTTCGAAATACAGTTTTGAGAAAGAAGTTCCGAGGAATTAAACTCGGGTCTTTTTATTTTGCCAAATGCTGTCTGTGATTGTATCCGCTCTTTCAGACTTGCACTGCAGAACCTTGTGGTCAGCGCAATAATTCGCTTGTATAGTATAGCAAGCCAAATTTCGCATTCTCAATTTTAGGTGTTAAGGTTTCAATCCTTTGTTTTAACTTCAAAACTAATTTTTGAAAATTCAAATTTTCTATAATCGTTTTTACAAATCCGGGTATTGAAATCAGATTTGAAACCTATGACTGAACTGAAACCTAGGTTTGAAGCTCAACTTAGGGTAAAATTTCTTAAACCTAGTTTAAAGATTTATTGTGCATTTGGCGTGCCATACCGTTGAACACAAACATGCAGTCTCCTCAGATCAGAGATCACCTAATTAGGGGTTCAAACAGTCCTAAAACCTCCCATTTTCTTGTAAGATAATTTCTCTCTATAAGAACAAATGCTGCCGTAATGATTTTGAGAATAGTCTCTAATACATTGCAGGTAAATTATCCCGCAAGAATCGCACGACAATCGTACGATAATCGTACAGGAAAAACTTCACTCAAAATCACCCTTAGGTGATTTATCATAAATTTGGAATTTTGTTAATTGGCTGATTTGCTCAAAACTTGGTATATGCTTTTCAGAAAGACAGTAGATAAATGTAATCTATTCAAAAGTTGAGTATGAGTATGTTGTGCGATGAAAGAGGAGAAAAAGTGAAATTTACGACTGCCCTTTAGGTATCGTAGATTTGATCGTAAATTGAGTTCTACGAGGACAATAGTGAAACCGAGATTTTTTTCATGAAAGCGATTTTTGGTCGTAAGATTCTCGTACGATCATCTTACGACGAATTTACGAATTTGGCACATGTTATGAGAAAACGTTTTAAAGCTCGTGCGAACAGCGAAGACGATAATAAGCCTGCAATTCTGCACAGATGGATTGATGGCTAGGCGGATCGATCGATCGATCAATAGGTAGATATATAAATAAATACATGTAGATGGATGGATGGGTGGCTGGATGGATGAATTGCGATTTTACGTCCTTTCTAACAGAATTTTAGTCATATCAGGACAATGGGTGGATGATACTGAAAGGCTATGTCCATGGAACTCCGTTTACGATTGAAAAGATTCCCGCCAACAGCGGGGCTCGAACTCGGGATCGCTATATCAGCGGGCTACTGCTTAAGCTACTAAGCTACCGGAGCTCCTTGATAGACAGATAGACACCAGCAGGCACATGACGTCGTATTGACGTCGGTTCTACGAAATGACGTCGCACCGAAGCCATCACGACGTCATTTTGACGATACGTATCCGCTGGGCCAGATTAGGGAGGTAGGTAACATGGAGGAGGAATGGAAAGACAGATAAAATGATGGATAAATGGATGGTTGGATGGTAGGTTGGGTTATGGTTGAATAGGTAGAGAGAGAGAGAGAGAGAGAGAGAGGAATGTGGTCGAGAGAAAAGAAAACAAAAATGAGGAAAATCAATTAATCTCGAGGGTAATACCAGTTTCCCAACCTGGTTTTCGACCTAGCCAATCAGTTACCGCACATGCAAAAGTGGTTGTCGACTGGGACAATCGACACCAATACCAGCCCGGTCGACGCCCATTTACAATAGTATCATTTACCGTGACTGGTATAGCTTTCGACCGAATTATCGGTCGACTTAGTACAGTTACTTTGCACAGTACCGGATAGGTCCACTGTTGGTTGGTTTTATCGGCTGTCAGCCTATATTTCAACCATGACAAATTAAGTTAGTCGCCCCTGATTTATGTTGCGTGATTTTTCCATTCCATGTTAGGGGTGGTCGGTTTGGGCGATGGTGCTGCTGAAGATTCAATGCCGTGGCGTTCTTCTAATTTGGCTAATAGTAGGGCAAGGGCCGGTCGGCCTGCAGCAGGTGCGGGATGGGGTTTGTTTGGATTATTCTAGTCTCGTCTATCCTATCTATACCTGTTCTTTCTTGCTCTCTCTGGAAGCAGCTCGTAGAGACTGGAATACTATCTAAAAGAGTCGTAAAACCCAAACGCCAACCACCACCACCATCCAGTCCATGCTAGTACAAACTTATGAGATAACAAGGATCGTTTGCCCAGAGCGCTTGGCTTGCGTTTGAAAACGACAGGTTTCTTACTTACTGACAAACTCCCTCAGTCGTAGTCCGTACCTGATACTCTTGAATCAATAATAACAGGCAGCGAAACGACATGACTGGACCATAATATATGCTATGACGATAGAATGGAAATCTAACAGCCCACAAACAATACGCCCAAATGACATATGTATCATTATATCTCTGTATGATGATCCACATCAGTAGGTTCAGCACTTGCCTGCCGATCTAACGGACCCGGGTTAGAGATGCGCGAGAAGCGAACTCTTTCCGACTGTAAATGGGGCTACATTGCACCCAGACTTTCACTATCAATGTCCCATCGTCCTGATACGAAAATACTGTTCTAAAGGACGTAAAACTGCAACACATGATGGCAATTAGTATCGGCAAATTTCATAGCCATCCGTCCATTTCTTCTCACGTTGTGATTTAAGGACCACCTTGGACATCCCTATACACCGGCGTGGCATTCATTACAGGCTTGCACGAAGGCGCAGGCTGATCTGTCTTTCCGCTATAGTATGCATCAATTGTGACTAGGATTCTTTTAAATTTGAGATGACCCCCAAGTAGTTTGTCAGCCTCGAATATATAAACTCAGCGTATGGTCAAAGTTTTAATCCACAGCTATATTGAACTTTATACCTAAAAACAAAACATTGAACCAATAAAGATATATATATATATATATATATATATATATATATATATATATATATATATATATATATATATATATATATGTTCTGCGCAAAGTAGGAATCGGTACAATTCCGGAATTGTCCTGCGCAAAGTAGGAATTCTCACTTTGTGTTACAATTCCGGAATTGTACCGGTACAATTCTAGAATTGCGCAAGGGATTTGGAGGTTTATCGAACACAGGTAAATGTGTCTGCGCAAAGTGGGAGTCTTCAGGACAAAGTGAGAATTGAATATTCGTTTGATAGGAGTAACAAGGAATTGAGAAATCTGTATTTTGACAAAATTACAGCCTCTTAGATTGTTTTCGGGTTTTGGCTAGTACAGGATGACAAACTCGTATATAATCAACTCTTTCCAGAGTTTTGAGCAGTCGATTTGAAACTTTGTACACATGCTGCTGGGCATATGTAGATGTGTATGTGCCTCTTTACTCGCTGTGCCTTCTGAAAAGTAAAATATTAGTTTGACAAAATTACGGCCTTTTGAAACTTCGGAATTTGTAGGTTATGGCTAATACGGGATGACGTACCTATATAATCAACTCCAAAATTGTAAGCGATCAGTTTGAAACTTTATACAGATGTTATAGATATACTGTTACAGTGCATGGGCTTTTGGAAAGAAAAATGTTATTTTCTACTGCCTTCCCGAACTTAGAAATATTTCTGATTAGGGTGATTTAGAATGAAAAGTTTGTGTAATCAATTTCTTCCACAGTTTTAAGGCATCGAGTCTGAAACTTTGTACCATTGTAAGAGAGATATTGAAAGTTGTTTTTAATGCCAGAGGCTCATACATTCTATTCTGTCAAAATTACAATTCCAAAAAAAAAAAAAAGAAAAGAAAAAAGAAAGAATGACCAAATCAAACAAATGCAAACATCTTAATTATTCTAACTTTGTCCCGATTCTCACTTTGTGCAGAGACAATTCCGGAATTGTTTTGCGCAAGGTAAGAATTCCTACTTTGCGCAACAAAGTGAGAATTCCTACTTTGCGCAAAACAATTCCGGAATTGTACCGATTCCTACTTTGCGCAGAACATATATATACAAGTATATTATTCTATGTATTTTTTTTTACTTTACCTAATTCAACCTGCTTCACCCTGTCTGGAAAATGAACCGTCCTGTCTGATGCACTAAGGTCATCAGTTATCTGACCGACTAGAAATGGCTTAAGTGATCAGAGGGAAATTTGAATCAGAATATTTGTCTCATTTTAACATTGTACACAGAAGAAGAAAGACCAGAAAATTGGGTTGCAGTTTAAAAAAATATTGTTGGGTAAGCTCTGCTGCTCTTTCTAATCGCAAACAATGTTTATTCAGGGTACTCTTAATTTCACATTGTTTGGGTTATTTCAATAACATAGGTTTTACTGCTCATTTTGTCAATTACCACGTATGTTGTGTATGTTCGATCAGAACCGATGACTTAGAGACTGTTGCTTTAGCTAAAACATATGTTGTGCTTCTGAAATAACCTCGCTGGTGGTCCGTTTTATATGGATTACCAAGTTTCATTGGTTAATTTTAACAATTTTCTACTAAAACATATATTGTGTGGACTCACTTAATTGATGAGTAAACACAACATATGTTTTAATATACATGTATTGGTACACACCCATGTTTTTCTGCCATTTATGCAAAGGGAACAAATTGCTTCTCTTGATGATGTAGCTCTTCCCAGTGGTTTACTGTTAAAAGAATTTGCTCCTTTAGGATCAAATTCCTGCTTTCAAGAGTTGTTCCCCATTGAGAAGAGAGGCAAAAATAAAAATAGCAGAGTTGCTGTCCCTAAAAGTTTACCGTGACCTTAATTCAGTGCCATTTTTCGCACAAAAAAGTTGGTAATCATCAATAACCTCTGAGGTGAGTCTAATGCAATCTTATGGCTTAATGGATTATTTTCATATAACATATGTTGTGGAGACTCATCTAAGCGACGGGAGTCAAATGAATACCCTAAAATATTTCTCGCCAAAAGGAAAACAGCAGAGTTTACTGAAACAGAAGCTTGTTTAATTGCAGCTCTGTAATGATTGGTCTATTGAAAACTGTACGTGATAAATGTACATGACAATTAAACAGTTAATGATAAATATATAGTTATAGTCAGGACGCTGAAGCCGAAAAAACAAACTGTAATGCCCCGGCGATTCGAAAGGAATTTTTCACAAAAATTGAGTTCAACATTTGGGCTTTATGATAGGGTATGATGTGGTCACCCAAATAGGATCCCGTGCTTTTAATTGCCCCTTTTTTACCCCTACCCCTTCTAAACCTTATTTTGCTCAAAATGAACACGCTATAATACTTTCCATTAGGAGGTGCACTCAGGTGTTCAAATTAATTCATGAAATTTTTTTTTTGGGTGCAAACTATCAGATGCTATAATAATTTACAAAATGGATGCTTAAAATATTAAGGAAACCGGTGTATACACATATTTACACAATGACAATTTATCCTACCAAATACTGGTGTTTGAAGGTACATGTACTAAATTTCATTTTGAATCGCTGTCTTCCAGATTCTCATCAAAATGCGCAAAGCATTACAGGGCAAATGACTCACAAAATACCCAATGATAATGACACTGCTCTCTGTACTTCATAAAACGTTTCTCTTTGGAGCCTAACCACCGCCGTGGATCCAGTTTTCCTCAGACGTTCATTGCTTCAAAATATGTACAATTTGAAGTTGTTCCCCGTGTTGAACAGTTTTAATAAGAAATCAGCCCTACCACTTTTGCGTCTGCAAAGACTTCCAACAAGTCACATTTACAAGCCCTTTGATCGCTGGGCGTTTGTCTGTTACAGCTTGATCGTTACATACGTTACTTAGAACAATTTTATTAAGATGAATAATGAATAAAGACGATTTGAATATGTATAAAATTGTAGAATACAAAAAAATGGATTGTATTTGTTTTACTGCATTAGAGTATATAATAGTTACTATACTTTGCAAAAAAGGTTTCGAGAAGCTTTTCATGCAAATATTACAAATTATATGTGTTACACATGAAACGAAAATTATAAAAAATGTGAAGTAATATTCCAACTTTAAATCGTTTCGTTGCAAATATGTTTTTTGAAAATAGTGCTTTAAACTCTGCAGTTTCCCTTGTCTTAAAATCTAAATTTCATAGTTTTACAAAATGCAGTTTTATACATGTAATTTGTATTAATTTGTGTGAATGAAGTATTTTGACAGCATCTGTACGTATGTTAAGTTTGGATTCGCACTAATGTAACGATGAAAGCATCAAAATTGAAAATGACAATGTTCTAACGAGAATTTGCACTTATTGACAGGCAGAAAAACGAACGCATTAAAAGTTGTTTTCAAACAATAACCAAACGTTATGGTTTGAAGAGTAATTACAACGTAAACTACATTGATATCAAAAGAAGCTATCAAGTAATATGCGTGTGGTAGATATTAGCCGAGTTGTAGGATCATTGTTTCCTCAGTAGGTGGTTAAAACCATTGTAAACAGTTTTACTTTGCAAGTTCGTACCTCTCTACAGAGAATAAAACTAGTTTACATGTAGGTAATCTAAATTTGTTTCTTCCTATTTGTTGTAGTGTATTTATTAGATGTGCCTGCAGACCCACGTTTAAGTATATGAGATGTAGGAAACATACATAGAAAAATATAAATGAAATTACCTCGGAAAGCCACAAAGCACAACTCACCCAAGGTTCCGAAAGCAGATTAGTAACATATTCAATTTTATATTTTTACCTATTTTCTATTTTAACCGCAAAACAAAATAGAAAGCACAGAGGACAGCTTTACAGGCTACTACAAGGCAAGGAAACCAACGAACGGAATTTGCATGTAAAAGTTTTCATATTTACATAGACGATTATACATAATCTACCGGGGTTTTAATTAGTTTTATGCGCGCAACCTCACACTTTCTTCTGATGTAATGTCAATAACACGTAGGTGTTGAGTCATTAATATGAATCTATTTTATAGATATTTGAAAACACAACGAAAAATGAAGTTTTAATCGGTCCAGTCAACAGTCATCATCATTATATGCAATCACGTATATAACAAAGGAACTAAAACCACCAGCACAGAATTCAGTATCCAAATAAGTTATATGAAAGTTTCCAACTAAACATCTAGTATCATTCAACGTAAAATCTTGCCTATCGAAGACTTAACCGCTTAAAACATTTTGGTTCAGTGTAGGTTGCACTGACTACACGAGTTGAATACTGATTAAACTTATTTTCTAAGAATTCAAACAATATGCATGATGACTGCGATATATGATGAATAGATAGCCATACAGGGATGCTTCAGACATTGGTTATATTTAAAAATAGTGGGTGCACATGCAAACATGAAAATAAATAATTAAGAAAACGAGTTTGTTAGAGGTATTTAACTTTCATCTGTTTGACATGTATCTTAATGGAAGGTATACTGCGTTACATAATTGTAATTTGAACATTGTTTCATTGAGTTCCAAACGATAATATTTGTTTGTGAATAAGCTGCTTTTGTTTTATGTTCGGTGCTGTTTAATTTATTGCGTTCTCATTTTAACCCTTCTACAATAAAATAGAAAATAGGTAAAATAGTTGTTAAATGTTTTCGTATAATTTGCTTAGTCTGTTGTAACCCTTCTGTTGGTCTAAATTATTTAGTTCAGTAAAGATAGCTGAGTTGCCACCTATTTGGGAAAGAGCTGCTGACTCGGCCTATTACTTGTAATTTATTGTTTGTTGGGATGTATTTGTCAATCTTTCCCATTGATGTTGGGGATAGGGTTTGGGATCTGATTCAGTCAGTTCATGAAGTGTAGTTACTCTTTAAATGTCAACGGCTCAATGTCTGCATGCCTCAAGCTTTCAGTCTTTAGAATTAACTTATCATGTGTATTTAAACAGTATACTAGTATCATTATTGAGCATAAAATCGCAACACTGAAGCACGAAAGTTTATTTAGCTAAAATATTATATTCTTCATTCCATCTCAACCTAAATTTAAAACCAAGTCTCAAAACTGAACTTAAATAACATATTCGACCGGTAATTTACGTACCCATTTAAACTGTCATTGTTTCGATTAAGTACCATGGTTTACTTGCTGAAATGTTTTAAATGTTATCTGTTTGTAGCGCTCTCATCAGTTAAAAGGCAAAATATTAAAAATTTTCTTGTTCTGACGAGGTAGCGAAAGAAAGAAATTACCGTAACTTATAAAATGTCCCATCAGCAGACTGTTCAGGAGTTTTTTTTAATGTTTAGGGTAGGGGACAGGTAATGCACTATACTTCCAACATTATTCCTGCCTGGTATTATCTGCTCTCAAAATGTTACAAATTAATATATACTTAGAGCTGGACGGCGAGTGATTCCGTTAGCAGTTGATCGGATGGTTTAAAAATACATTATCTCAATGTGTAGGATTTCGGCAGTGAAAATTTTGATAAGCAGTAACATTAACTAATAAGACGTTTATATTTTCCGTTGTTGTATTACCAAGCGCATGCTGTATCACCGTCTTTAGGGACTTTTTAAATTGATCATATTGGTCAATGCAATGAAATATCATAACTTATTGATATAACTGGGCTTCTTCCTGTTTTAATGGAAACTTTCACTTGAGCATCGCCGTTTTTATTGGTAACGAAAAATACCACCATGCAAGTCCCATAAAAGAATGCGTATTTTGCAAGCAGAGGCTTATTTTCGATTTGAAAAATACTTTTCTGTGCCTCAAGTCATCAAATTTCAGTGTGTATTTTAGTTTTCTAACCTTTCTGTAGTCTTTCAATTTCTATGCTCTATGAACAGATTTTTTCAATAATCAATGTAACAGCAGGTTTTGTAGTATAACTTACTAGCATTCCCTTATTTCATATTTATTTATATGAAACAGAACGATCATATTTGATTGTCACTTGATTGAATCCTCTGCAAATAATAATGTTCACAGCACCAGTAGTTTTATTTCCCTTCACGTGATATCTTCTATACTGACACAAACAAAAAACGTCCGCTTTTCAATTGTGTCTGAGAATTTCAAATGAACACAGACATTTCATTTAAATGTATTGTTTCAATAACGTCAATTACTCAGCAGTCGTGTGCGCAGAACGGAAATCCATTCAATGAACATCGACGCCAATGACAATGCCGCAAGCGCCAGTACCAAAATTTCGAAAGTCACAAAATTAGTATCTCGTGTTTTAACCATCGCAGCACATCCCAGCATCACTGAGCTGACATGCTGCTGAGATTTTATGAGTGATAGATGCATTCCTAACGGTCGCAACCAATGGCATACATCTGTCACTTAAAGTGACGTCACAAAACGTCGATCACGACCGTGCGTAGATACTCGCAGACATAACCTTGTTGGTCCATCAGTTTGGAAACCAGTGGCATAGGACTACTTCAAAATTCATTTCTAGCCATCAAAAGCATTGAAATCAGCATCATTCGGCATCGCAAAAAGTTGGTTACAACATAACCTGATTGTTTTTCTGTAACGGGTGGGGTAATAAAACCGGGCGTTAGTGAACTGGGATTTCAGATTTCAGGTTGAATTTTTATTTTCTGATGCATGTTGTCTTTAGCCTACACACGTATAGTCAAACAAAAACAAAAACGGTGCCAAAATGATGAACGGTTATGGAGATATGGAAGTTCAAAAATCGTTATTAATTTAATTAAGAGGGAGATAATTTCATAATCCAAAGACTTTGGGCTGCTTTCTCTTTCATTTAATAAAAGTTTTTGCTTTTAAAAGTTGATTTTTCCTTTTTCGACGTTTTTGACCCTCGTTTAACGCAAAACATTTCAGGTTTTGATGAATAAATTGCTGCTGAGGAATAAAATGGTGTTTTTGACATAAAGTTCGATAAATCTTGTGGCTATGGAGAAAAATAAAACGTGTACAACTTCATGTGTGCCAGACGCTCACGATACATTTTGTTTTATTTTGTATGGCTACAACTTTACTGATTCAAAAGATACAGAACCTTACAAAACGGACGTTTCTTTTTTGTGTCAGTATATATCCATTATATCTCAATTTATCTACATCTACTTATTTCTTTTTTATTGATTTGACTAAAAGTCACGCGTGTAAGTGTCATGAAAAGCGTAACAAGGTAATTGATCCGTTGTATAATCATGTCTGTAAAAGTGTTGAGCGTTCAACTTGCTACAAGAAGAAACAAATAGCAAAAAAGACTGTTTGTTCAGTATATGCCAAGTCTTTTAACACACCACATCTCTTTTCTTGTTTCACGTATTAAACGCAGTTTGCGGAAGCCTTAAACTGCTGGGTCAAAATGGCAACAAACTTCCGTCAACAATGCTTCTTGAAAAGTGTCTGTATACCGTATGTATGAGAGTTTCCTGGGAGTTGGTGAAGGATGTTGATTAGTTGTGATGTAATGGAATACATTTTTGTATAAGGTTATCTACGTTAACTCTACGTTAATTCAAGTAGTAGCAAAGGCGAATGACTAGGAATCAATCAGGCTGTAATTCTTCTGGTACTTAAAGATGATTTTAATGGGGGATACACTAGCAAAAGAAATCAACGATTCTGCCTCAATTTATTTACATTTTGGAAATACACTCATATGTAACGTCTATAACTGAATGTTACGGACTTAAGCCAAAATGGATATAAAACTGATAAGTATGAGTCGTCAGCAGTATAATAGGTCTCTCCTAATACTTGATTTACGAATGTTGTTTGCTCAAAACCCTGCTTGAAATGACATAAACATAAGAAGAAAGGCAGGCGATCATTTTTAGCATTTCTTTTGTACCCAGTTATCTCCCCTGATTTCACATCCTGGATCCACTTTTCAGACCCACATCATACCCAGACCTAAAGTTGGGTTAATGAACTTTCATAATATACCATAATCCTTTCGAAATGACATAAACATAAGAAGAAAGACAGGCGATCATTTTTAGCATTTCTTTTGTACCCAGTTATCTCCCCTGATTTCACATCCTGGATCCATTTTTCAGAACCACATCATACCCAGACCTAAAGTTGGGATAATGAACTTTCATAATATACCAAATTTATCCTTTCGAATTGTCGGGGCATTAAACTCGAAAAATAGGCTCTTTTTGAATTTCAGCGTCCTGACTATTATCAGAATTTATCAGTACTGGCAACTTCAAAGAAAAGTACTGTCAGCTGTGGATTTAAAACGCGTTAAACCAGGGTAATTATGCCGTTTTCGAAAGGTATGTAGTGAGAACGAGGTAGGGTAAGGGGGGACAAAAAGCCCATGCGGAGTCAAAGGTCCATGCATTTTATATCAATATCCATATAGTTTAGGGAGTGACGTCTGACTGAAACAAATATGTCAGAGTGTAAGACTGTTCATCAGCAGACAGTTCGAAGAAGCGTATCTACTTTATAAACATTTTGAGCAGTTTCGTGTAAATCGGGGTGACTGAACCTTTTCATAAAGCTCATCTTGCTGAGCGAGTCTGATGCTTGGGATTCTCTGCTTGCAAGATCAAGGCTAAGCAATGTTGACTTGGTCGCAAAATCTCAATATGTGTATTTGATAAAAAAATCTATTTATCCCTCTAGTGCCCAAACATAGAATGCACAATAAGAAAATATTAATATTCCATCCAGCCACTAGTTTTGGGAAGTCAAATTGAAAACAGTGCCTAAATTTGTGTTGAGGTCCAAGGTTGCTGAGATATACATGTAGCATATATGCTACATTGGGCATTAATTTTTAAAAAGTAGCTATTTTCAGGGTGAATATCTCAAGTGTTAACAATTATTACGGGGCACCTTTTTGGATGAAAAAAGAATGTATGAAAAAGAATCTATTGGCATAAATGTATCAGGGATATCTGAAAAAGTAAAGTCAATATCACAAGTTTTGCTTTTATTGCCCGATGTATCATATATTTTACAGTTTGTGTTTTCGAACTTTGGCGACTTTTGGAAGCTGATCAACGCACTTTAGACATATTATTACAACTGGAATGGTTTAATCTTATTTCCTGATATCTTAACAGATTTTCTAGCAGTATAACGTAATATACAAGTCAATATCCTGGTCACGGCACCAAAACAGCATAATGTAGCAGATATGATACACCGGGCACTAGAGGGTTATAGACGTATCAAGTGATGTCTATATGCGGCGGAACGGCTATGCCAAGGGTATCCTGAAAAACATGCGCGTAATGGATTCGTTCCCTTAATCCACCAGAGCTACATCGTTATGAAAATTGGAAGAGACAATAGATGCATTGTTCTGTATGTCGGCAACCGAAACTGAGAGTAAATAACCGCTACGAGGGGTGTTCAGAAAGTTGCGCAAATAACATAAATTATCTTGGTAACTGCCATAAAGACAGAACGTCTGATAGCAAAGAAAATAAACATACTCGTTAAGCGATAATATGTCTAGACAAATCTGACACGCAGTTTATATTCTAAAAGACACGGTTCTTGACTTCTTTGAAAGGGGTTTACCCTAAAAGAACTGCAGGTTTTTACCTTATCTGATCTAAATAAACGTTTGTAACTCAGGAACGAAAAAAGTGTTTGCAAAGTGTTTAGTATCATTGTAAAGGAATAATTTAGTTCTTTCAATACACAGATAGCTTGTTTCCTACTTGCCAATATAAAAGATATGAAATTCTGAACGTCCCTCGTACTCATTACAAAGATTCCTCAGAGTTCCGAATTTTCAGACGTGAAGTTAGCATTTATTATGAGGAGTGGCGCGCTTACCTGACGTTAACTGTGCACATACTTGAATTCCCACTTCTGTTGGTAGTATAATATATAATCTATTCATTTTTGTTTTGATGCATTTTCGTGTCTTTTGTTGAGGAGAGTACCATGAAAGGCGCCGAGTGGTGAGAGTGACTCGGTTATGGAGCAGAAAGTCGCCGGAAGGTAGAGAGGTCGTGAATTCGCGGCTCACTGTTGCCATCCGACGACTGGAAAACTCTCTCTGTCAACCCAGCAGTAAATGGGTACCTTTTTCGAATCAGGGAAGGATAAGGTTGCGAAAGGAGAGAGATGGGCTCCGCCTTTCATCAGGTGTGCCCAAGATACAGTGTGTCTCTGACATCCACTGCCCCTACGGCTACTAGGCTTTGGGAAACCTTTACCTTTTTACCATGAGAATAGGCGTCCTCATTTGTCACATGTTTACTGTAATGACGGAATATTTGCCTTTTTCACATTTTCAACTAATCTAAAATTACCACCAAATTATATGATTTCGTCAATGTAAAGATCCAAAACTTTGCAAATAGTTCCTTTACCTTAAACTTGGCAATGCAAACATTAACAAACTGCAACGCCAAAAGTTCAATATATCTGTGTCACGACAGCAAACTTTCATAATTGAAGTCTGACACATGGGTGAGGTGGTTAGATCACATGATTTTAGGCATATGCTAAGTATACATTCCGGACAGGGCAGCACACAGTTCCATTCTTTTTTTTTTAATTCTAAAAATTTCAATATATTTGAGAAGAAACTGCGCCCGCTTTGACACCGCTGATCCTGTGCGCAGCGGGTCTGAGAATATACATTGCAAATAAGTGTGTTTATATGACCTACCTAAACATGTTCTACTTATAAAGGTCCACGCTTCTGTTGCTGGTAGAAGTATAGCATAGGATCGCAGAAGTATACATCTACTCATATTTGCATTAAAGGAAAGTGCTCTACAGCCTGCTGTATTAAGACAAAGATCTAGACAGTGCTCTGTGTGGGTCATAGAGTGTTGGCTCAATAGGCTTTCGATGCTAAAATATCTCGGATACGTCCTTATTTCATGCACTAAACAATCTGTAAATATATGATAAGTTCAATAATCGTAATATTCCGGATGGATGACATGCTGATTTACAAAACGTAACACACTTTGTATGCGGGAAACGTTACCGTGACGGTGAAAATAATGGCATCAAACAGTTTTTTTTTTTTTTTTTTTTTTTTTTTTATGAAACCGATAAAAAGAATAATGTTGGTGTGCTTCGTTAGTTACATATTAAAGAAGAGAACTGACTTGGATTTAAAACAGTAAAACATTCACCATGCCAAGCTAGAGCCTGACATGTAGCTGTATATTTTTTAATTTTGTAGCAAACATGCTTGTATCCAAACTTTGTATGACAACTTTTAAGCTTGTATGCATAAAGCTAGAGAAAATATTAAAGCAAACTCTTACCAGACCATAACATATACAACACGTTTTCGAATACAGGATTTAATCATGTTTCAGTAAAACCGTAGCAATTTTACAAGATAAGGACGTATTGAGGAGTTTTCTTGGTGTTCACAGATACAGACTTTTGTTAGCAAGAATGACAATGACGATTATGACAAATCATAATGGTTAGACAAACCAGCTGTAACAGCAAAAACGGTCCATAGCCATCTCAAAGTTATGTATAAATAATAATTTTATGTTCATAAAACGCTATCTGTAAAGCTCATATCTATTTGTGCCTTCATGTTTTGTTCCTTTTTAAAGGTAGGTTCCTGTACTTTGGAATGCATCATAATTTTAATGATCTTTCATCCAAGTTGTTGGAAAGCACTTATAAAAGGGAATGAATAAGTTTCACTAAAAAGTGTAAATGAATAAAATATTAGAAAAGTTGTTTTGCAAGGGATTTCCTAACTCTGCTTCGCACACCAGTTAGCACTATTTTTAGTTCGCACCAAAAATCGATAACGCAGATGACGTCATGCTGCATTGCATTTTGGGATAGTTTTAACCCATCCGCCATGCCAGGACCTCTAGGAGAGCTCACGGCAAGGGAAAATTGACCTTTGGAGAATGGCATCAGAAATCGTGCATTTATAGACATAATAAACATAGTTATTTTTAGAACTGGAATTCCAACGAAAGAAAATAAACCAAAAGGGAAAACGACTATTTTCTTCAACATCTGAAGAGTTTCTCTGTAGCAACAAATTAAAACAAGAGGGCCATGAGGCCCTGAATCGCTCACCTGAACAATTGGCAAGGTGGCTTATACTTATCATGTCTGAAATTGTCAAAATATGAGTTTTGGGTCAAAAGTCAAAGAATGACTATGACCACTTGTACTCATAAATCTTCATGTACTCATTAGACAACCATATATACCATTTTTAGGCCAAAATCTCCAAAACTTTCCATGAAATCTTGTGTTCTAGCATTTTCCCACATTTGACCATGCCGCAAAAAAGGTAAAGGTAAACCCAAGGTCACCATTTGAACAGTCTTGGTGGTACTCTAGTACTCCATGCTATTTACCAAGTTTCAGGAACATAGGTGTATTGGTTCTGGGGAAAAAAAATATTAAAGATTTATCCCGTAAGCGGTAATGGCGGCCAAGTTGGTCATGTGACCTGGACCGTTTGAACAAATTTTCATTCAATCAACCCCTGGAGGCTCTATATGAAATGTGTTCACAACTGGCCCTTTGGCTTTTGAGGAAATGGTTGAAAATGTCAAAATATGAGCAATCTGGATCAAAGGTAAAAAAATGACCTTGACCTCTAAGTCTTGTACTCATAATTCTTCATGAACTCATTAAGACAACTGTATATACCAATTTTTTAGGTCAAAATCTTCAAAACTTTCCATGAAATCTTATTTTCTACCATTTTCCCATATTTGACCTTGCTGCAAAAGGTCAAGGTCAACACAAGGTCATAATTCGAACAATCTTGATAGTACTCAAGTACCCGATGCTACTTACAAAGTCTCAAGGCCATCGGTCAATTGGTTCCAGAGAAGAAGATTTTTAAAGGTATTTACCATATATGGGCATGGCGGCCATGTTGGTCATGTGTCCATGACCGTTAGAAAATGTTTTCATTCCATCAACCCCTCGAGGCTCTATATGAAATTTGGTTTCAATTGGCACAGTGGTTTTAGAGCAGATTGTTTGAAATTGTCAAAATTTGAGATTTCTGGGTCAAAGGTCAAAGAATGACCTTGACCTCTTGTACTCAAAAATCTTCATGTACTCATTAAGATGATTCTAAGTACCAATTTTTAGGCCAAGATCTTCAAAACTTTCCATGAAATCTCATGTTCTAGCATTTTTCCATATTTGACCTTGCCGTAAAAAAGGTCAAGGTCAACCCAGGGTCATAATTTGAACAATCTTGATAGTACTTGAGTACCCAATGCTACATACCGAGTTTCAAGGCCATCGGTCTACTGGTTCTGGAGAAGAAGATTTTTAAAGGTTTTTACCATATATGGGCGTGGTGGCCATGTTGGTCATGTGACCTGGACCGTATGCACAAATTTTCATTCCCTCAACCCCTGGAGGATCTATATGAAATTTGGTTACAATTGGCCTTGTGGTTTTTGAGGAGATTGTTTGATATTGTCAAAATATGAGAGTTCTGGGTCAAAGGTCAAAGAATGACCTTGACCTCTTGTACTCATAAATCTTCATGTAGTCATTAAGATGACTGTATGTACCAATTTCTAGGCCAAAATCTTCAACAGTTTCCAAGATTATCTTATGTTGCAGCATTTGCCATATAAAAGCATGAGTAAGCAAATTTGACCTTACCGTAAAAAAGGTCAAGGTCAACCCAAGGTCATAATTTGAACAATCTTGGTAGTACTCGCGTACCCGATGCTACATACCAAGTTTCAAGACCATAGACCTATCGGTTCTGGAGAAGAAGATTTTTTTCAGGTTTTTACCATATATGGGCATGGCGGCCATGTTGGTCATGTGACCAGGACCGTTTGAACAACTTTTCGTTCCTAAGGTCCCAGGAGGCTCTATATGAAATTTGGTTACAATCGGCCCAGCGGTTTCAGAGGAGAAGTCGTTTGAAATTGTGGACGGACGACGGACGGACGACGGACGACGACGGACGACGGAGCCTTACCATCCTATAAGCTCCCCCGGAGCCGCTGGCTCAGGTGAGCTAAAAATAAGAGAATTCAATACTGCTCAGAAAAAGACGAAATTATTTTGTGGACATAATTGTTATCGCTAGTCCAGGAACCTACCTTTAAAACCATTAAGCCTATGAATTTTTTGTTGTTGTTGTTGTTTTATATTTACCGTCGCTTGGTGTCTTCCGTGAGGTCATTTTACTACACGCCTCTTGAACCAAAGAACAATCATGGAGTTGACAATTATTTTTGTTTGGTATATAGAGTCCTACTTCACACGAAAGACTTTCATTGCATTTCTCACTGCACTGTTGTAGTTCTCTCGTGGTGAATTCTCTGGACTTATTGGGACACTGTGATCCCATGCCACAATTAACACAGGTCTGCATATGCTGGCATTCAATTTCATCTAAAACGACTAAAATGAGTCGCCACACGACAAAACCAACATAGTGGATACAAATGGAATGTGCGCTACTCGAAGACTCATCAAACTGGACACCCACCATGACTGATCAGAATCTTTGCTATGCACTTAAGGGGTAGCAAAGGGTATATGCTACCTTCAGGCCGACAGCGAAGACTCTGATCAGACTGAGTCTTTGCTGGGCACAGATGATAAGTGATAACAAGCAGGTATAGCTACAGACAACGGAAATGTCGGATATTTCGCACCACAGCCTTTTTTGCGGCCACCTGATGTTTCATAAGATTTCTGGCGATGTTGAAATTGTGTCTAGCGTCTTATGCATCCGAGCTTGGTTATGCAACACCATACAATTGCTGCCTGGTTGGGTGGTTGACACGATGTTATATCAACAGGTGGAAACCATTATCGACCGAGTCTGAATTTTTACACTGTAATGATTCAGCAACTAAACCATAACCGATCGTTCGTCATATAGTGGCTCTACCCAATGGGTGCTCCATCACGGTAGATAAAACCTAAAAGAGTTTTTGTTTATACTATGTTAGTAAAACATATACTGAGCAAAAGTGAAAACGCTACATTCACACTGGTCTGGCATTCAACACAGGCAACGAAGACAACGTACAAGGAACCTGCTTGTTCTGCTCATTAGGATAAGGTCGTTTCAGAAGTATAGTCTCACGGACCATCCGACCCCCAACACTTGAAGTAGGAATAAAAAGTTTTACTAAATTGATATGCATATTCAAGAAATACTTGAAAAAAAAATTTGGGCTACAAAGACCAGACAACGAATTGGTGAAAAACCTTATTCAAGCACTGCATTTATACTAGACGGAATTTCTTCGAAGATCTAGTCTGACTAAGAGGTCTAACAAACTGCCGGGTCCGTAAGAATGATAGTTTGAAATTAATGTAAGAGGTATGCGAAAACAGTCAATTTTTATAGTACGTTGCCTTCGCTACCTGTGTGCAACCAGCGTGATTATAGACTGCAATTTTTAACTAACAAAATGATACTATTTTGTCTGGATATCTACATTTTAGTCGAACATGACATCCAGCAAGAGAATGTCTGTAAAATCCTGACTCTGATACTGTTTAAAACAGTTATCTTACCGTATTCAATTTTAGCACATTTTGTAGTACAAAAACTATGCGCATGCGCAGATGCACATTTCTGTGCTGATCTGAAACGTTACATTCAGAATGATGGAAAAAGCAAAAACTAACTAATAATTGTTGTCTAGAAAAACTAGGAACTAGGGAATTGAAGCTTTATTTTTCAAAATTACAAATTATCTCCCTTTGCACTAAAAATATAGCAAATTTTAATTTTCGATTGTTCATTCACTTATCAGTTTATCTCGTTCTTAAAGTGCATGCAATAAACCATACACTTTATCTATCGTTTATTTCAAGCAAAATCATGGCAGTATGTTAGGAAAAGGCTTATTTCTTATGGGAATTTCCATTGTTCACTGTTTCTTATTGTGTTTTCGAGGAAACAACGATATTTCAATACTAATTTTCAAAGACATGAAAACACATATTGATGTGTGCTTTCTCTTGCGATATTTTTGGTACACTGGTTATTTACCTTAGGCAAAATAAGGATAATTGTGGCGTGAACTCCTTTTTCAAATCAAGTTCAAAATGCCTGATCGACTGTCCCCTATTTGCACAGTATAGCGCTCGTGATATGATCTACTTTACAACTGACCTCCAAACAGTGAATTATTACTCACATTTCACTGCTAGAGCTGATCTATTTCTTAATTCTAACACTGACAATGGTAAAATATAGTGATATATTGCGTGACAAATCACTGACGTTATTTAGCGCCATTTGGACGTCATTTTGATTGGTTTGGTGGTGTCAATTTTATTTCCATGAGGACAGATGGTGTAACGTCGTTTTCCCGTATCAAACTGACGAAATACAAGGATTTCTTCGTGTAAACATGGCGGAAAACTGGAAAAATCTGAAGGAAACACTTGCGTTTTCGTCCTTTCTTTCGTGTTAGAATCGGAATGCATTCATGCTTACAAGTGATTTGTTACTCGCTATATACATGTATCACTGGTTGTCGGCCAGTCGTCAGTAAATATATCACTCGCGCTCCACGCTCGTGATACATCCACTTCACGACTGTCCTCCAACCAGTGATATATTGGGCAACAGATCACTGTAAGTAAGAATCTATTTCTTATTTAATGCATGTGTTGTACGAAATATTTCTTAACGGTTACGGGTCAACTCGGCCTGTAACCAACTCGGCCCCTGAGTCAACTCGGCCTCAGGTCAACTCGGCCGGGTCAACTCGGCCTGTTATTTTACAATAATGCTAATGCTATAGTTTGTTTGGATATTGCTCAGTTTAAACCTTATTTTTCCAAGAAATTGAAAAGCAATATAATATTATGTACTTACTTACGTACGTTTCCCTAAAGATGAGTTTTATAAGTGGTCTGTGACTAACGATGGCGAAGCCGAAGTGAAATAATATTCGTATCTAAATCAGCGATCGGGTAAGGAAAATTTTATTTCTTAATGTCTCATGGCGCCGCTTCCTATACCTTCAGTGGGTGTGTTCAAATATCACTTAAGCCAGGTTACATATAAAAGATGCTTAATTTATCTGTAAACAAAGAAGACTTAAACCAGCCTGTGAGTCTTTGAATTCAAGCAAAAGCATTAGTTTTATGCCTGAAGATTCCTCAGGGTCCACAAAAAAAACAAAGACTCTGATTGCCCTGCGCTGATGAAAAACCTGGATTTTCGCAAATTACTCTTCCCATTTTCCTTCAGCACCCTATTTTGCGTGGCAGAGATCAAACAATACCTGTGTGGTTTGCGAAGTCTCCAGCTGTCAATGGGACGACAAAGAAGATAAAGGGTTGCCACATCCTGCGATAAAGCGAAAAACTTCAATGCTTAATACATGTAAGACTCCTCTACGAGGTAACACGTGTCCATCGTTAGCAAATATATAGACACAACAGCGTAGTCTGGGTAATTAGAATGAGGATGAAATACAGTAATTATCTTTTGAAGTAACCGAATTCTAGGCAGAGACTGAATTCTAATAATTTAGTCACACTTAAATAATCTGGCGACCTTTGGCTGCCATATCCAAAAGTCCAGTCAAACTGCTTTTTATACCCCGCCACACGTTAGTGGCGGGGTATTATGTTTTCACGTTGGCCGTCCGTGTGTCCGTCCGTCCGTCCGTCCGTCCGTAGTACCTACGTCCGTCCGTCCGAACTTCGTTTCCGTTCGATAACTTAAGTATTTATCAACGGATTTCCTTCAAATTTTGCATATGCATTTGTACCAAGAATATCTCGCTTGGGATTGTTAATGGGCAAATTTCGATAATTTCTGACAGAGTTATGGCACTTGTCAATGTACAAAAAATTGTTTTGGCCTCTAGTTCCTTTACTACTTGGAGTATCATGATGAAACTTCACAAACATGATCGAAGTTACAAAAGCTTTGTATGAGCACAGAAATTTTATCATCGGGGGTTATCTGCCCCTGCCCTAGGGCTTTATACATGTATAAAGTCATGAAAAATTCCATATAAAATCAGAGTTTGACGCAATTTTTCTGAAAATTATAGCAAAGATCAGAGTGATGAAAGCCTCCAGTGATGCTCAAATTTTACCCATGGGAGTTATCTCCCCCTGCCCCGGGGCTATATACATGCATAAAATGCTGATAAAATGTATATACATTCATGCGAAACAGATTTTCAGAAATTAACACATTGATAGAAGTAATAAAAGCTTCTTGTGGCGATTAGAATTTGACCCTTTTGGGGTAATATGCCCCTGCCCCGTGGCCACATGTTTAAAATCACTAAAATTGTATTTGATTAGAGTGGTAAGTGATTTATATAAGTGATCAGAGTAATGACGTGTCCTGTCATGACGAAGATTTTTCATCCGTGTTCAATGGGGTTAGGTTGCCCCTGCCCTGGGGATCTGGGGATATACAGAGAAAAAATAAATCTGGAAAAATCGTTGTGTGAAAAAGGTTTGCAGTGGCGGGGTATCACGCAGTCGTTTGCGATGCTTTTATTATGAAGAGACATTCCCCCAGATAGTTGCACTAAAAGGACTGTAAATAGCTGACAGCACACAATTTGTCCATTGCCTATAGAACACTTGCCTTTTAGGAGGAATTTTCTGTGTGTCTCTTGGGGTTTGCGGATATCCATTCGAAACGGAGACCCCATGGCACCTTTAAAACTTGACAAATAGTGTAGAATTCAATAGTAGACTGGAGAAAGGTTTATTGGCTTGCGCTTTCGAGCGCAAGCCAGTATTCAAGTGGTTTAGTGATACCGAGTTATTTTCGGAAGAAACGATACGTCACGCTTAGTCGGAAAATACCAGGAGAGTGTGTACACAGTGAGTGTGTACTGCAACGATTCGTTCTAAACTTTTTTAGGGCAGCAATTAAGCCAAAGAGATCGGAAAGTTCGTTCCGGTTTGAGACAGCATTTCTTCATTATTTTCTTCGCAGACATAACAAACAAATACCTCGTTCGAATTTGTCTATTTTTATCCATATCCGATTTGCCTCATCCAGTGACCTATAAATACTCTCTATATATAGGTCACTGCCTCATCTGCTAAAAATAACGATGGAAACTTTACTCTATTTTTGATAGTTCATGTATTTTTTTTTTTAATATTTCCGTTAAAAAGCACGTTTTTCTTTTACAAGTGCCTTGAACTTGGCCACATTTCGTTTGCTTTTTATAAACTGATGGCATAAAAAATGAAACTCTGAATGCAATGCAAAGCATCCAAAGAAATATACCATATAGCTTAGCGCAAAGCATTAGCTTTTTCCAAAAAATCATGCAGCCGCGTCGCGAAAACTAGGCCTTAGTGCATCGCATAATCTGACTAGTCAGAGCAGCCGGCACACTGTCCAGCGACGATGCATTCGTTGGATCCGATCCGTCTTTTTCGGCATATATATATTCTTCATCTTTCATGCTGAGGCTAGACTGATCAGACTGCGTTTATGCCGGAGTGGGCTTATCTGTGTATCAGTGTAAAATCTGAAAGAGCAGAGTTAAAATTTATTGTTTAAATTTAGAAACAAGCGCTTTTGACGATTTTCTTCCCTTATCACATTTACTGAAAAGAGATAAATTTCATTTGTCGGGAGTTCATGGAAATACGAACGCAATGGGTTCCGTGCTTTGTTGTTCCCAAATGGTGTAAAGCAAGTTATTGTCCCAAACAACAGCAGCATGCATTTTCTTCTCAGAGTGTCAAAATTTTGTTCCAGTCACTGCCACTGATGCCACTTAAACCAAAAATAAACTTCAGTAAATATAAATTTATTGTCTTCTTTTGATGCCAATTTCAGATGTGCCAAGATTCCATAGACATGGGTTTGAAACAGCCTTTCCTAAAATTTTGATTCAGACTAAATGTGACTCAACAGCCGTGAAGAAGACTTGAAATAGGTCCATATAGTTATTTTCCTTGAGACATGCCTAAAACGGCCGGCCAAAACGTTGGAAACTGTTTTTTTTTTTTTTGTTTTTTTTTGTCTTTTTTTTTTTTTTTTTTGTGTGTGTGTGTGTGTGTGTGTGTGTGTGTGTGTGTGTGTGTGTGTTTAAATATTTTTTTTTTCAATTTGTTTTTCAAATAAGTTCTACACTTGTTTTTACCTTACACCCGTGGATAATGCCACCATTCAATAAGTTAGAAATTAAATACTTTGCTAAATAAAAGTTAGCAACAGAAAGTGCTCTAACAATCGGGTTCACTTCAATAACAACTCATGAAAATTTCACTGTCTTAGCTGGGCAAGCCTTCCTTTTAAAAGGAAATTTTATTTAGACATTAAACGATGTTTCTATTCCTGTTTACTTCCAGAAAACTGTGTCCGAATGTAGCTCATTGACAAATGCTTGCCTTTAAGATCACAAAATTTTCTGAAATGATTCTCACTCATAGCTTAAAGTGCAACGAGGTTTTTGTATGTTTATCCCCAGCTTGTTTGGCACGTACTATATACATTTATACACGATACAATTTCCCAAAATATATACATTATTTAACTTCATTTTCCCTTCTTCAAAATTGTTTATCTATCAGTATAGATGCATATTTGTCTTCAACTTGGTGTAAGCGAAAAAAAAAAGAACAAATCGGAAAATAATGTTGATAGTTCAGATCCCTTTCTGGGAGTCTGGCTGTCCAGGCAGACATACATATATAAAAGTTGTCAATTTTTGCAAACCAACTGCAGAAAAAACATAGAGGTACCTTATAGATTCTCTTCAAATGAATGAATATTTTATCCGCAAAATCGAAGCTATATGATTTTAGTCTACAGAAACTCTACACCATTACGATTCAGATTATCCCAATTATTCATTCCTATACATTCTGCTTGATAGTCGGCATACCCCATAATTGGTGTTTTGTTGTTTTGAAAAAAAAAAGGCTGTTAAATATAGAAAAGATCGAATTTCCTGTCTTTTAATATTTACCTTTTAAGAAAATGTGCAAAGCCATTATAACGTATTTGCTTTATGCACCATATACCGTCATAATATATATTTTCATTACTTTTATCAAAGACTGACAAAATTGAGGGTATTTACAGTTTTTGATAACATATATCACGTTTCTATGTATGTCTGCAATAAATGATTTTATAAGATGAATGCGAACACTTTCAGGGGAGGTAATTCTGACCTAGAAGAAAAGTAAAAAGTATGCAAAGACCAGGAACTGAAACAATCAAAATCCAAATCCAGCCCTCAAACCATAGTTGGAAACAACTAAGATTACAAATAATCAAGATACAGAGAACATATGGTCAACCGAGTGAGCAGCTTGTTCCCAAAAGGTGGCCACTCAGCAACCCAAACCGAACCAAAAATAATAAGAACATACATAAGGTAAAACATCACAGAAACTCTGACACCAAAAACAGGCAACAGAGAACCACAACAGAACTACCGCCTTGGAACGGTCAGTAATGAATTACTGGGGGGCTTAAATCGATTTTACAGGCCCAACCTCACCCTCAGTTACTGAAGTGGTACAAAACATTTAGTTGGTTGTTCGGTTCGCATGATAACCCTCTAACTCGTCAATGAATCATCACGGTAAACACATAAATCAAATTTCAACACCATGAAGAAGCAAAGACGAGGACTCAACAGATACAACGGGCCGTCTGACAGGTGGAGATCCGTGTCCTGCCAAACAACCCCACTGGAAATCTGAAGCAAAAGAAGGTCACCAGTTGATCCCCGGTGGACCAAGCAACAGACAAAAAGGCTCCGGTCCCAACCAACTAAAATATATAGCTTTAGGTCGGGGCCATCATAGAGTCTGACGACCGATCCCCCGGTGTTTGCATCCCATTTCATGAGGCTTTTCTAAAAGGAGTGAATTTGTCTGCCTGTGGAATAAATGAGCAGCGACACAAGAAAACCAACAAAGCGTTGGTGCACCCAGCGCAGAATCAGATCAGGCTGGGCATCCACCCAGTCAGGTCAGACTCTTTGCTTAGCGCTCAAATGGTAGCTAAGGGTCTAAACTATCTTCATGCAGACAACGCAGACTCTGTTCAGACTGGGCGGATGCCCAGGCTGATCTGAGTCTTCGGTGGGCGCTTATGCCACCTTGTTTTCTCGTGTCACGGCTCATTAATTATTTCAAAAGATTTCGCAAGAGCTTCATCATCCATGGAAGCAGAAAGAAAGTCACAAAATTTGTTTATCTTTGTAGAAAAAAACGGAAACACATGAAGCTGCACCCATTTACCTTCATCATTATAAAATGTGTAATGAATGCATTTTAAAAAGACTTGACATGTATCCAGTTAAATGCAACCTTAAAACAAGTAGGCACAAACTTAAAACTATATTAAATTCTGTAAAATTTCTAAAATTGAGAAAGGTTAACCAATTACTACAATATATACATAATTTCAAGCAGCTCATTTGCAATGTGTCATACATTGCTGACGTACTAGCAATTTGACAGACTCAGATTAGACAGCTTCTTGTTCGTTTGCTAAAACACTCAAGTCAAATTATACTACTCAAAAGAAGTTTTGCATCACCATACATTTTCCCATAGACATACACGTAATACAAAATCTTCGAGGGATACAATACCAAAGCATGACTTTGCTTTGCCTTGCTCTAAGGTTTCTGTAACTAACATATTAATGTCTCTGTTAACATCTGACAAACTTTGAGGACAGTGCTGCTCCTGTCTGGGGAAAGATATGATTTTGATGGTAAAGGCTCTTAACAAACCCTGTGGAAAAGCATTGAAAACTATCTTTATCAATTCTTTGGAAGACTAATTATCAGGACGGATGAAATCGGAAGCCAACTTTTAGAACTTTCATACCTAAGGGTATAAATATTAATTAATGAAAACATAAATGTCGTTGTGTTGTATACAAGTGAAGAAAGGCTGTATTGCTTTAGCTCTATAGAAAAAGCTATGGTAATGCAAAACCTCTTTTGAGTAGTATATTCAGTGTCATTACGATGCATTAAGAGTACTCTATAGATTAATATTCGAATAAGAACACGTGAATTTCCTGGTGAAAATAATATACTGTCCCTTTAAAACAAAAACTTTACTGGTGGTTAATAATATGAGGTACAAGTACTGATAGTCCCCAGTTCGAGCTTCGTAGCTGTGTTATTTATGACTAACAGGACCATTTATACTGGAGCCGTTTAATGCAAAATGCCTCATCTTTATCCATCAATATGTTCCACTCTCGAAACCCATGAACAGCTGTCTGTGAGCTTCATAGCTACGTAAGTATTGATAAACAGGGAAATCAACTCGAACCAACGACTGCAGAATTAGCCCCACTTTTACACATCAATACCCAAATCAGCTAAACTTGAAGCAGGAGCATATAACCCAGTAATATCTTAATGTCAATATGGTATACAAATAAGTTCTAAATAGTAAAAAAAACACGTCTTTCAAGTGATTATGATTTTTATTTTCTTAACGTCCTTCTAAATTGTAAAAAGGTAAAGGTTTCCCATAGCGTAATAGCCGTATGGGCAGTGGGGGTTAGAGACCCACTGTATCTTGGGCACAGTAAATGAAAGGCGAAGCCCATCCCTCTCCTTTCGCTGCCTTATCCTTCCTTAATTCGAAAAAGGTACCCATTTACTGCTGGGTTGACAGAGAGAGTTTTCCAGTCGTCGGATGGCGATGGTGAGCCGCGAACTCACGACCTTCTGGCGACTTTCTGCACAATAACCGAGCCACTCTAACCACTCGTTTACCGCGCCTCTCTACCTTTACCTTTACTTCTAAATTGTGACAACAGACAAAGTTAAATATATTTAGCATGTGTCTTTTTATTAGAAGATAATTTCATTTTATTTCTTTATATTTTACATTTAGGGCTGTTGCTATGCAGTTCCCGACGTGGAGGCTACACATGTCCCATCCATTTTCATCAGTCATATGATGTCAGTAGTAACAAAACATGAAGAATTAATCATTCCGGATTCCGCTAACAAAATGACTGTCATTTATTGAAAATGAATGCGTATAAGTAAATAATCACAATTGGTTTAAACATATCTATTTTTCATAAGATTACAATCACAATTATTGGTATACTTTGGCATTTATAATCGCAGCTCGCTTATTGTGCTACTAGAATGTATAGAATCCGGAAATGATTTTTTCATAACTTTCCTATTTTACAGTTAAAAAACAATGATACACGTTTTTCTTTATATGTATCACTGTCGCATTGTGCAAACAAAAGAACACAAAGAAACTGTCAATGGAAATATATAATTTCCAGTATTTACTGTGTGCTTTCTACTGTTTGTTGTCTACTGTTTACTGTGACAAAGTCTTAAAGGCAGGATTTCTGAACCCCCCGGTAGAGGTTTAGCTACCTGTATTAGGCAGTAAGTGGGCGTGGCTTAGCTACTGTGCAGATTAGACCACTGTCCTGTTTTAGCTGATAAGAGATAACCCTCAGGCAATGTGTTCCCTTGTCGTAAAATTGGTTAATTTTTATAATATTGAGTATGTACAATGTATACTGAACAAAAGTAAAAACGCTGCAAGTAATTTTAGGTTTTCTGTTTTATGGACGCATTTTAAAGTTGCACGCGAAAAACCACGATAGTTGATAGCTTTAACAGCCGTTTCAGATAAAACGAATGCATTTCAAAGACAACGGGGTTCCAGTTTTCAGTTGTGCAACTTTTGGACAGACGGCTTGGCACATTATTCGTTATATAAAACAGAATACATGGTACAACTATCTTTTGTTGGTTTTGTCTTAAATAAACAATCAGTGTACCGAAATGTCGAAAGATAAAACACACATCAGTATGTCTTCGCATGTCTTTAAACAAGAGGGTCATGAGGCCCTGAATCGCTCACCTGAGTATGGTGACCATGTAGGTCATGTGACCTAGACCGCTTGAATTATTTTTTGTTCCCTCAGCTCCTGGAGGATGTGTATAAAATTGGTTAAAATTAGCCCGGTGGCTTTTGAGGAGATGTCTGAAATTGTCAAAATATGAGAGACATGGGTCTCAGGTCAAAGAATGATCTTGACCTCTTGTACCCGTAAATTTTCCATGTACTTATTAAGACGATTGTATATATCAATTTTTGGGCCAAAATCTTCTAAACTTGCCATGAAATCTTAAGTTCTAGCATTTCCCCATACTTGACCTTGCCTTAAAAAAGGTTAAGGTCACCCCAAATTTATCATTTGCACAATCTTGATAGTACTTAAAAGTACCAGATCCTATATACCAATTTTCAAGGCCATCGATCATTTGGAAGAAGATTTGTAAAGGTTTTTTGCTATATATGGGCACGGTGGCCATGTTGGTCATGTCACCCAGACCGTTTGAACAAATTTTCATTCCCTCAGCCACTAGAGGCTATAGATGAAATTTGGTACAATTGGCCCAGTGGCTTTTGAGTAGATGTGAGAAATTGTCAAAATATGAGAGACCAGGGTCTTAGGTCAAAGAATGACTTTGATTTCTTGTATTGTCATGTACTCATTAAGATGACTGTATATACCTTTTTGCAGGTCAAAATCTTCAACAGTTTCCAAGAAATCTTATGTTCTAGCACTTTCCCATATAAAAGCTACAGAAAGCAAATTCGACCTTACCGTAAAAAGGTCAGGGTCAACCCAACGTTATAATTTGAACAATCTTAATAGTATAGGTCATTTGCTGTCTATAAAACAGGTCATTTTGCAGATTTTCTCTTTTATTACTGGTGATAAAATTGATTTTTTATCTCCGCTGGTATTGTCAAACTAATACATAACTGGAAACTGACTTTCAGAATTTTATCTTGTCAATTTTTTGCTTTTGCCTATTAACTCCTTTACAAAAATTTACAAATTTGTCAGCTTAAGTAAGTTGGAGTACAATAATTTAATGTAATAGCTATAAGCAATGCCCATATATGCATTACAAACAAGAAATGTTTCTATAGATACATTAATCCTATTCATCACCAATCAATTTTCTTCCCAACCAATAAATAAATGAACTTCATTTTACTCAGATGAACATATTAACAGGTATACAGGTGCCATTGAATTAACTAACAATTGACATAGGTAAATACTGACTATTCAAAGGCTGTTACATAAATAAACTTACTCCCTTGCAAAATACAGTTAAAATATCCTCTAAAAATGGGCAGTTTTCAAAAGAAACTTTTTAGTTTCAAACTATAATTTTGAGGAAAATTATAGATTAGTTATGTATAAGATAGACATTTAAGATGCGATTTACTTCACAGTGATTGCAATGGTAGTTTTAGAGATATTTAGCAAAATGACCTGTTTTATAGACAGCAAACGGCCTATACTTGTGTACTCAATTCTACATACCAAGTTTCAAGGCCATCGGCCTATTGGTTATGGAGAAGATTTTAAAAGGTTTTTACCATATATGGGCATGGCGGCCACGTTGGTCATATGGCCCAGACCGTATTGAACAAATTTGCGTTCCCCCGTCCCCTAGAGGCTCTACATGAAATTTGGTTACAATTGGCCCAGTGGCTTTTGAGGAGATGTGTAAAATTGTCAAAATATGAGAGATCAGGGTCAAAGGCCAAAGAATGACCTTGACCTCTTGTACGCATAAATATTCATGTACTCATTAAGAGGACTGTATATACCAGTTTTCAGGTCTAAATCTTCAACAGTTTCCAAGAAATCTTATGTTCTAGCATTTTCCCATATAAAGCTACAAGAAGCAAATTTGACCTTACCGTTAAAAGGGTCAAGGTCATACCAAGGTCATAATTTGAATACTCTCGGTAGTATTTGCATACTTGATGCTACATACTAAGTTTTGAAGGGCATCGGCTTATTGGTTCTGGAGAAGAAGATTTTAAATGGTTTTTACCATATATGGGCGTGGCGGCCATGTTGGTCATGCGACCAGGACCGTTTGAACAAATTTTCGTTCCCCCGCCCCTTAGAGGTTTTACATGAAATTTGGTTACTATCGGTTTAGCGGTTTCAGAGGAGGTCGTTTGAAAATGTTGACGGACGATGGACGACGGAGCCTTACCATTCTATAAGTTCCCACGGAGCCGCTGGCTCAAGTGAGCTAAAAATCAGTATGGAAATATTGCGATGTCTTCGAACGTCGGACAATGGACATACAGGTCCGAATTAGCATATTTTTGTAGCCGACTCAATGAATTTACGATTTACTCCTAACTGTGGTTATATTTGCATTATCTGCGACGGTAGCCTGACTTAAACTTATCGATATGTCTTTAGATGGCGCTGAGATGGCTTCTGTTATTGATTGTGTTGTAGGTATTGGGCAAAGTGTCTCCTTCGTTATCTAATAAGAATCCAGAAATGAATAAACACAAGCTCAGCAGGAAACATAAATTCTTGAATGAGTAAGTAAGAAAAATCTCAGAAACTGACAAAATTCAATCCCACCCAAGACACTATGTGTAGAAAGATTATACAAAATTAGTCAGAGGAAGCCATGTCAACAGCCCCTTCCCATGTAGGTGGTCACCGGGCTAACCTTAGCATCACAAACAATATATCAATAACAGACATAACGGATCATAACAACAAATAGCAAATAAAACAACCCAGAAGAACCAAAACATAAATGCCGCCTTTTGACGGCCAGCATTATATTACTGGGGAGGGGAGGGGGTCTTAACCGTTTTGTGGTCGACCGACCCTCCCCTTCAAAGTTGTCGTTTCCGTTGTTCTTATACACGTTTACAGTTATGATTTTGGTACTTGGAATCGATACTACTAATGCCTGTACATGTATTTCTATTGCCATTATATCAGTGCCGTATATGGGTCACGTCGAAATTGATTTTCTACTCGAAAAACATGTTCCATTTACTCTACGTTGTATAAACATCCACATTTAACTCAATCTGCTAATTTAAACAGTTTCTGCTACATATTAGTCTTTGACTTTATGTACATAGAGTAGCATTGTGGCCATCTGCTGGAAAAGAGCGTTGGCTTTTCACGTGTCTTGTTTTGCTTTGTGAGCCGTCTTTATTTTTTCTTTCAAGTTTGGTGTTAAGATCAGGATGTGGTAAGCGATTAGACCTTGAGCTGACCATAGACCCCCCCCCCCCCAGGGGGAGTTTTGTTCCCTATAATTTTCTGAAACTACATTATATAAGAAACAAAATGACACATGTTAGCCCTCTGTACGTTGGGGCGTTAACGTATGACGTCAACGTCAATTACACTACCCAAATTTACATATTTACAATATAATAGAAGATACGCATTGTTATACACATGTTAGTATTCGCCCTAAATAATGTTGGGTTTTGTCTGCTAGTGCATAAATCGCTGTTTCAAAGTAATTGACATTGTCAAGGATAAGTTGACTAACCCATATAACGTAGCTTACATTGCAATTGACGTTTTTCCCCTTCAATGTCTAAATACATGTAATAAAAGGAGCAAGTTTTAAGAATTTAAGTGTAGAGAAAAGTTACTGTCATATATATGACTGTTTCAATAGTCTAGTATAAAAAACAAACAAACTAAAGTCTTACAAAACGCGTCAGCAGTCACGATAAATATGTAACGTATATAACCACAACAAAAAAAAACAAAAAACAAGAACAAAACAGAATTAGACTAAATCACTGAATTGGTGGATTGAAGTTTATACCTGCTCCATCAATCTTCTTTGATTCATGCCCAGCTTAGATAATTTAGGCAGCAGTAAGCAGTGGATACATTAAATGGGGACAGAAACTATTTTATTTTTGAAGAACTTAACCTACAAAATGACGAGAAAAGTTAAGAAAGCCAACATCAGCTGCATTTTATATTTCAATGGTATCTTTAATTTGTCTTCAGTAGGTACTGTTATATATATAACTATGAAGAAATGTCAATGTTATGTGGCCTCAAACTATGAAAAAAAGGAAAAAAAACTAATAGTGTATATCTGAAAAGCAATCTAACAGTAACATTACGTTACATAATTGTAATATGTCGAGGAATAAGATTTGTGAGTCATCTGTTATCAAAATTTTAGTTCCCTGGCGGCATGAATTATTCATTGCTGTAGTATAAGCTTACCACTGGTAGTCAGATGGCAAATTTAGCTCTTTGAAATACACAAGAGTTTAGCAAGACGCACATAGATTGTTATAGCTGAAGCAGTCCGACTTTGCCTTCAGTTGAGTCTCACTTAAAAGTGACTTCATAAAAATGTTTTTTGTTTTAATTCTATGCATTAAATGAAGTAAGTTGGTATATGCTGCAACTGATTAATATTTAGGTTCTCGTTATGATGTGGGATAAAACCAATTTCGCTACCTGTGCTGTTGGCTGAGCCATTCGATTACCCTACATACAAATATGCAACTGTCCGAGGCAATCAAAAGCAGAACCAACTATGCCGGCATGCATTAAACCATTTTTCTATGCTGTCAGTCGAATCGTCAGCCACAAGCCTCTTTGCTCGGTAACTGCTTTACATGGGTTAGCAAATATGTGTGGCTCCCGTGATCATAACTTATATGTCAATTTGTGATCTACGTGATCTGTTTATGCAGCTTCCTGCCATCAAATACATTACAAAATGTTAACAATGTGAACATTTAAGAATTATAGAAAGTGACATACTTTATAACACATACAGCATTCTGTCTTCAGCCTGTTCAGGAGTTCTATTTTTTCATTATGTTGTTATAAATATTTAACTGGTCAGATGATTTTGCAAACCCCATGATTTTATTCCCACATGTTGTTACTATCAAGGACTAAAGGATGATTTGATAAGCAGTAAGATATCATTAACAAGCAGTTTACAACCATATTTATTGCTAAAAAGTGACAATATGGTAAAACAGGGTCACAGAGATCAACTGCAATAAGTTATTTAGGTTAGCCATTCCTTGGCATGTATTGATATGCACTATTTCTATTGTTTTATTATTTGCTCTTCAGATATACTGTATTACCAGTTAAGGATATCGGAAATGAAGAATTCATAAACTCTCATTAAATACGTTGTATACGTTACTTGTTTGGTCTTTCTTTTTTTTTTTTTTTTTTTTTTTTTTTTTTGGTTTTTCTTTTTCTCTCAATATTATGCTGCAAAGCATATAACTACAGTGTAGGCAAATACATGCTGAAGAAGAAAAACTAAGATTTGCTCATAAATATTTGAGCAGCGATGACAAACATTAATATATTCTGTCATTTTCATTTGCCATTTTATTATGTGTGCAGAGCTACTGGAACACTGTCCCTGGAAAAAGAATTTTGCCCAACTAAACGTGTCTTTATGTTCTTTAGTGAATAGATTCTTAAAGAGATGATTGAATGTAGTTAGATTCTTTAGGATATAGTTGAATGTGGTTAGACTTTAAAGAGCAAGAAACAAAGCATAAAAATATAGATCATCATAAACATAGCATTTATAGATTGCTACAGTATACTAGTAAACTGCCAGTGTCTCTTTTCTGTATTAAATATTTCTGATACTATTCTCCCAAACTCCTGGTTGACACATAACTATTAGTTACATAAATGAACTAAGTAAAGCAATGTATTGACACTACCATTAATTATTTTCAAAAGTTTGTTTGTTTCTAAACTGTAACTCAGCAATGTTGTTTCCTCTGGTAACGTAAAATATACGATAGTTTTACAAAAGTAAGTATACGCTGCCAGCAAATATCTACATTAGCTTTGATGCAGAACTGTATTTGGCTTAAGCCGTCAAACTTCAGGTTTACTGTTCTGCTTTATAGTTTTTCAGTGTGCACGTAAAGGCTATAACAGATCCTGTCAATATACATGGTGGAACTCTATTTTGCATTGTTGATTACTGATAATTTTATAGTTTTAAACTAAACACGTCAAAACCGCTTAGCTTTAAATGGTACCAAACTGATTGCATATCATTTTATTCGAGCCCTATATGCAAAATCAATGCTGGCTTTTAATAGCTGCGGCTCTATCTTTTCTGAAGTATTTTTTTTTATTTTCTTTTTTTAATTTGATTTTTTCAGCTGTATATAACAAAATTGCAGGTGTGTTACTGTCCTTAGAACTCAAATGTACAATTTGTAAAAGAAACTAACTGGGCAATGCCACTATGAAACACTTTTATTTTTGATATAATAACAAAGTAAACAGCAAAATCCGTTTTACATATGCAGAATATGTCAATGCCCTTAACATTACAATTTGAAGTATACTGTGTTTAATCACGTATAAAACGCACCTCATATATCTCTTAAAGTAATAACTGAGAGAAGTGTTGATAGGGTTAAGTACACAATATATCATAAGAACATCCAGACTTGTATGTGTTATTTTTTATGTGACAGTGGAAAAAACCTGATTAAAGGTATTATAATAAAATATTTTAAATGTTAATGTTATTTACGTTACTACTAGTACTAGCTTATCATAGAAAATAAACCAGAATGCATTTTTCTCTTATATTAGAAGATTCTGTTATGAAGAAACTGCTACCAAAGAAAATAAAATGATTGTATCTTCAAATTATATGATTTTAACAAAAGTAGCCCTAGGTAACGTATACTGGACAAAAAAAGTTAAGGATCAAACATTGGACTGAATTTTTTATACTGAAAAAAGTAATTTTCAAAAAGTCATTTTCTTCTGTTGAATACATCTAACCATCCTGCACAAGACTGCATGAAGCATATTGGAATCTGATCACGTGACACACCAGCAAAAATGAATAAACAGACACACCCCTAAAATCAAAGTGAAAACTGGCATTAACACAAAACTGAATGTCCATTATTTTTGGCTTTATCCATGCATAATCATTTTCAGTTCTCAATGTGACCTCCAAGGGCCTGAATAACTGCATGACAGTCACTCGGTATGCTTCTGGTAAATTCCGAGATGCCCATTCAGGGGCTCATTTGCCATTTTTTACGAAAGGCCTGAATGATCTCTCCTTGAGTTTCAGGAAGCCTCTCGTGATCAGAGTTGGCGGTGTAACATGTCCAAAGAATGCTCAATCGGATTTAGACTTTGTGATCAAATTGACATGCCAATAAGGGCGATTGTTTCTGTCGCTAGGAACTGGTCCACTACATCTGCCCTGTGATTCGATGAAGTCATCGCCAAACACTTCAGCAAAGGGTCTCGTATTTGGATAAAACTTGTCATTCCTTACTCGAACATCAATCTGAGCGCCTCTGTCTGGCATGCGCAAGTTACCACAGCTGCCAATCCAGATGCAGCACCATACCATCACCCATCCTCCTCGAGACATGTCATATTCCGCCACAGGATTTAATTCCTATTCTACACGACGTGTTCCTGTCAGGCGTCACACCCTTCTCCCATCATCGTGGATATCTACATTCAAATCTGGACTCATCTGAGAAAGATCATTGGTTCAATGCCAATCTGTGTCACTTTTTGCCGACTGTCGCCTCGCATTTCTGTGTAATCTCATTAATCTTGGCCTCATTACCAGCATGAAAGTGCGCAAATTAGCTGTCTAAAGTCTATTTCTACCCGTTTTCGCTGAAATTGGCCGATTAAATCGCTCAATGGACAAACAATGCGCGTCTTTACAGTGTTATTGTGATTCTTGGGACAGAGAATATCGTCCGTATGGACAAGTGTAGTAAATCGCAAGTTTTAAATCTGATTGAACATGCTTGACAGATGCTACAAAACACCTGTTCTAATCACCAAAGACTGCAGGAAACTGCTGGAGAGCTACTCCAGGCCTTTCATGAAAAAGTGCAAACGAGTCCCCAAATGAGCCTCTAGCGCTTTACCAAAGAACACCGAGTAGCTGTCATGCAATTATTCAGACCCCCAAGAGATACCGAAGAGCACTGGCAATGGTTTTACATGGATAAAGCCAAGACTCATGGACACGCAATTTTGTTGTGATGCAAATTTTCACTTCAGTTTTAGGGGTATATCTGTTTATTCGTTTCTACTAGTGTGTCACGTGATCCGATTCCAATATTTTTCATACAGTTTTGTGCCGATTTGACCGCTGTATTGAATAGTAGAAAATTATTTTTGGGTGATTTATTTTTCATGATTTAAGCTCCAGTCAAATATTTGATCCCTAACTTTTTTGTCCAGTATATATAATCAATCATTATGGCCGACTAAAATGCATTCAAAATATTGTTGAACTGTTCCTTGCTGTTTAAATAGGCTGGCATATTCAATATTACCTTTTACTGTTGTTTTTAATTCCAACAGTGTAGTTCAAGCCTTTGAATTATACGAGAAGTGATAATTGTAATATGGAACATGCATTAGGGGGTACTGTGTTCAACATCCTATTTCTCCCATACTATATAAGATAGGACATAATTTTTGCAGATCTGAAAAGATCAATTAATTTTCTTTAACACAGTAACAAACATTTGGTCTAATATTAAAGGAAAAACTTACAAAAAGAAAGTATTTTGGATGGAAATTGCAATTTTAATGGGGAGTAAAGAAAAACGTCACGTATATTACACCATGTAAGATAAAGTGACGTTTCGAACATCATAACTTTTAGCTGTTGGATTGTTCTATTAGACTACAATATAATTTTAAACATAGGAACTTGACTTCTATTTTTTTTATTTTTTTTATTTTTTATTTTACGTTAATTATTCCAATGTGTAACGTAATGTAACAGGCTGTTACAGCTTAACGCCCCACTCGCCAGAGGGCTAACATGCTGCAAAATACTTCTAAGATGCTGGACTTTAAGAAAAGTATGGTCTACAAAACTCCCCCTGGGGGGGGGGAGGTAAACCATATCTGGCTCATGGCCTAGATTGTGCCCATTTCTGATCGTTGTCTTCTCATCTAATCTGAATAAAGTCCTCCTTAAACTGTTGCGGGATGGGAGATGATTTTTTATCATGCACCTGCTGCAAATTTCCATTGATAACAGGAGTATGATATCACAATGTGATATCATGTCACTGTAGAACTGCGCTTGCGCGACTGTTATAGGGTCATACCTTTAGAAGCAATCTCTGAAGACGATTGCTGTATACTGACGTTGGCCGTGATAACAGCTTTCGATTGGTTGAATGACGTCACCGACTTACGTCATAACGCATTCGCGACGTCAGCAAGTTCGAACAAATCTGCGTTTGCTTTTCATTTGTTTGAGTCCCTTTAAACCTTAAAACCTTCTAATGATGCATGATAAATAGAAAACCATGTAAGTGTCTTTTGATATCAAGTTTATCAGGCTCGACCGAAAACACGTCGGACTGGCTCGGCAAGCCTCGCAATTTCTACGCTGTTTCTGGTCTCGCCTGATAAACTTGATATCAAAGAACACTGCAATGGTGCTCTCTACATTCCCATTATTATTAACATTTATTATTCATCGTTTTTATATACTGAACGCCAAAATAAACGCCCACAAAATATACATAACAACTTTGCATAAGTAGGATATTGCTACCAATTTTTGTCTTGTTAGTTTGGCATGTCCATGTGTTTGGGAGAAAACGAATGTCAGAAAAACTCAATAACTTTTACACTGGAACTGGGCGAACCAATGCATTTGGTATGGTGTAAAATTTAAAGTAACAAAAGACAAGTGGCGTTTAAGAGGTCATTTTCTCAAATGCAGGATGTTTGAATATCGGGATTTTCCTGCAGATGTGTATCCCTGGATCTGAAGAAACTATATCATAATTAATCTTGGTCCTCGGTTTTTGAGTAACAACACAACCAAACTTAGGTATCCCGACATTATGAACATGCATTTCAATTTAACTTAGGGTTTTCCATTGAAAGATCTAACTTGAATAATGTTCAAACAGAAAAGGAAAATCTTTGTATTTATAGTCATACTGTAAGGAAACACATCACAGTAAATAATTTATAAAATAATCTGTAGTGAAAAGCCATTAACAGTGGCGATATCGGTCTTTAAAATTTAATCTCTGTTTTATGCAAAGGGAGGAAAATTGAAAATTTACCGATTTCAATACGCAGTAGTGAATACCCAAAATATTCAAACAAATTGAGCGTTTTTTTTTCAACAGTTGCATATTAAAGAACATTTCTGAATACAATATGCTTTATTGGAAAAGGAAAGCTAGCTCTCGCAATGGAATTCAATGTTTTTCAAGAAAGTAAGATAACTGTTTTATTCAAGATTAAAATCGTGTACTATGGTTGGATGAAAAGCATAGTCTGTGCAATGATTGATTTGGTATTACCAAGTGACAACATCCTTTGAAAAGTACATAAACTTGTTTGCGTTTCTTTTAGCGTTCAGTATACATCGTTTTGGGTCCATATCTGTGTAGTTAATATATTTCGGAATTGTCAATGTTTATATGATTTACCAGTTCGGACTTATGATTTGGGTACTTTACCCTTGTCTATCGAAAGTTTCTTTTCTCTCGTCCTGTCTCTTGGAGACGGCTAAATAAAGACTACAAATAAGCAATCAATCATGTGTATATCCAGGTCTGAGCATGACCTTTCATTCGCCCAAATCAAGGTTTTCTAAAATAACTCACAATACCTACCTAGACATGTTCTGTTGACGAAGGTCCATCCTTCTCCAACTGGCGCAAGCGTACCACATGAGTGTAATAATATGCATCTATTCATATCTTGATGATACGAAAGCGATCTACACCCTGTGGTATCTAGGCAAATATCAAAACAGTGTTCAAGGTGAGACATATCATCATACAAACTCAAGGCACCGCAGGTGGCACCATATCTCGGAAATGTCTTTCATATATTAAACAATCTGTTAAAACACAAAGGTGGTATAAATTTGAATTCAGTAGTCGGAGTCCGTCTGACAACAATACAGTAGTTTACCATGGGAGAAAAAAATAATGTATTGAAAAAAATACAAATAACATATTGTTTGCACGCATGTAACATGATTGTTAAAAGCAACTTTGATTTCATTACACTAAAAATACAGGTATTTTACAGGCATTATAAAACAGATTAAAAGAAAATGCGTCTTCCTTAGTTTTGATGGATAGAAAAATAAAAGACTTGAATATAAGCCATGACTACATTAAATTTGGTTGTAGTGGCATTTACAGAAACAGGATAGGTCCACATCTATCCAGGAAATGTCTGGGAAATGTCTCACAGAAGAACAAGAGATTCTCAGCAGGTGGACAGAATATTGCTCAGAAATATACAACCATGAGATTTATGGCGACAATGGAGTTCGCGACTGCAACTAGCCCCATAGAAGAAGATTTACAACCGATCTTTTGTGAGGAAGCTGAGATTGCAGTAGCAGTACTGAAAAAGACGAACTCCGCCGGAGTTGATAATATGCCAGCAGAACTCAGAACTTTCTGCATGTCCCTCGCATTCACTGCAAAGATTCCTTACACTTCCGAATTGTCAGACGTGGAGTGAGCATTTATCAAACGGTGTGGCGCGCTAATTACCTGATGTTAACATTTTAATTTACCTATATCTGGAAAGCCAAGCGGCTGAGACTTTTTTGGTTTACAGCATTTACGCCATAGAATTTTATGTTTATCCAGACTTTCAGAACTGTGCACAGACTTGAATTACCATTGTTGTTAGTAGTATATTCTATTCATTTAATTTTGAAGCAGTTTTCTTGTTTCTTGTCGTTTGTGGGTAGATATAGGCAAAGAAATCAACTCTTTTAAAGATATCCAGTAGATGGCAGTGAGACTATCCTAAATAATCTACAAAAAATCAAAGACTAACCGACAAACAATGACAATAGTGGTAACCTACAACAGAGACACAGTGTTGGGACCCTGGCAGCATATATTTTTACTCAAAGGTACCCATACGTATTAGGGGTTCGAGTCTGGTCAATTCGGACAGCGGGTAAATTCGGACATACCATTGCAAACAGTAAAAATCCAGATGAGACGGCTCATAATGAGCCGTCTCATCAGGATTTTCCCTGTTTGCCCAGTTAATTCCGTTTTGATTCCAACCTACTGACATATTAAGGAAACAATCTCACTGTCCGAATTTACCTGCTATCCGAATATACATGACTTGACCCTAACTTAATTTCTTCTATAGCCTCTGACAGGAAGTGAAAATGTTTGCCTGAGTACAAAAACAAACAAAAAATCTTAAAGTGGCAATGGCGATCAGGAATGTTAATGGGATCAAACGCAAAATTTCTGTTGGTAAATCTTTTGTTGAAGTACTCTGATTTAATGACGTGTTCCACCAACATTTCTGTTCTGAGGTGCATCATTTCAACTGCAGTTTCTTTCCACTTTACAGACACCCGTCAGGCGAAGATGGGTTTCTGGAAAACAATAAAAATACCGTTTGAGGGGAGGAATGAAAAAAAAAACTTTAAATGAAAAACGGTTTCTTTCAGCACTGCTTCTTAACACATGATAAAACCTGAGGCTAGGTAAAAAGTTTGTACTTGAATGCTCTTGACAGCAATCAGTCAAGTAAAACATAAAAAAGCATAGTCTGTGCAATGATTGATTTGGTATTACCAAGTGACAACATCCTTTGAAAAGTACATAAACTTGTTTGCGTTTCATTTAGCGTTCAGTATACATCGTTTTGGGTCCATATCTGTGTAGTTAATATATTTCGGAATTGTCAATGTTTATATGATTTACCAGTTCGGACTTATGATTTGGGTACTTTACCCTTGTCTATCGAACGTTTCTTTTCTCTCGTCCTGTCTCTTGGAGACGGCTAAATAAAGACTACAAATAAGCAATCAATCATGTGTATATCCAGGTCTGAGCATGACCTTTCATTCGCCCAAATCAAGGTTTTCTAAAATAACTCACAATACCTACCTAGACATGTTCTGTTGACGAAGGTCCATCCTTCTCCATCTGGCGCAAGCGTACCACATGAGTGTAATAATATGCATCTATTCATATCTTGATGATACGAAAGCGATCTACACCCTGTGGTATCTAGGCAAATATCAAAACAGTGTTCAAGGTGAGACATATCATCATACAAACTCAAGGCACCGCAGGTGGCACCATATCTCGGAAATGTCTTTCATATATTAAACAATCTGTTAAAACACAAAGGTGGTATAAATTTGAATTCAGTAGTCGGAGTCCGTCTGACAACAATACAGTAGTTTACCATGGGAGAAAAAAATAATGTATTGAAAAAAATACAAATAACATATTGTTTGCACGCATGTAACATGATTGTTAAAAGCAACTTTGATTTCATTACACTAAAAATACAGGTATTTTACAGGCATTATAAAACAGATTAAAAGAAAATGCGTCTTCCTTAGTTTTGATGGATAGAAAAATAAAAGACTTGAATATAAGCCATGACTACATTAAATTTGGTTGTAGTGGCATTTACAGAAACAGGATAGGTCCACATCTATCCAGGAAATGTCTGGGAAATGTCTCACAGAAGAACAAGAGATTCTCAGCAGGTGGACAGAATATTGCTCAGAAATATACAACCATGAGATTTATGGCGACAATGGAGTTCGCGACTGCAACTAGCCCCATAGAAGAAGATTTACAACCGATCTTTTGTGAGGAAGCTGAGATTGCAGTAGCAGTACTGAAAAAGACGAACTCCGCCGGAGTTGATAATATGCCAGCAGAACTCAGAACTTTCTGCATGTCCCTCGCATTCACTGCAAAGATTCCTTACACTTCCGAATTGTCAGACGTGGAGTGAGCATTTATCAAACGGTGTGGCGCGCTAATTACCTGATGTTAACATTTTAATTTACCTATATCTGGAAAGCCAAGCGGCTGAGACTTTTTTGGTTTACAGCATTTACGCCATAGAATTTTATGTTTATCCAGACTTTCAGAACTGTGCACAGACTTGAATTACCATTGTTGTTAGTAGTATATTCTATTCATTTAATTTTGAAGCAGTTTTCTTGTTTCTTGTCGTTTGTGGGTAGATATAGGCAAAGAAATCAACTCTTTTAAAGATATCCAGTAGATGGCAGTGAGACTATCCTAAATAATCTACAAAAAATCAAAGACTAACCGACAAACAATGACAATAGTGGTAACCTACAACAGAGACACAGTGTTGGGACCCTGGCAGCATATATTTTTACTCAAAGGTACCCATACGTATTAGGGGTTCGAGTCTGGTCAATTCGGACAGCGGGTAAATTCGGACATACCATTGCAAACAGTAAAAATCCAGATGAGACGGCTCATAATGAGCCGTCTCATCAGGATTTTCCCTGTTTGCCCAGTTAATTCCGTTTTGATTCCAACCTACTGACATATTAAGGAAACAATCTCACTGTCCGAATTTACCTGCTATCCGAATATACATGACTTGACCCTAACTTAATTTCTTCTATAGCCTCTGACAGGAAGTGAAAATGTTTGCCTGAGTACAAAAACAAACAAAAAATCTTAAAGTGGCAATGGCGATCAGGAATGTTAATGGGATCAAACGCAAAATTTCTGTTGGTAAATCTTTTGTTGAAGTACTCTGATTTAATGACGTGTTCCACCAACATTTCTGTTCTGAGGTGCATCATTTCTTAGTTTTGATGGATAGAAAAATAAAAGACTTGAATATAAGCCATGACTACATTAAATTTGGTTGTAGTGGCATTTACAGAAACAGGATAGGTCCACATCTATCCAGGAAAAATCCAGATGAGACGGCTCATAATGAGCCGTCTCATCAGGATTTTCCCTGTTTGCCCAGTTAATTCCGTTTTGATTCCAACCTACTGACATATTAAGGAAACAATCTCACTGTCCGAATTTACCTGCTATCCGAATATACATGACTTGACCCTAACTTAATTTCTTCTATAGCCTCTGACAGGAAGTGAAAATGTTTGCCTGAGTACAAAAACAAACAAAAAATCTTAAAGTGGCAATGGCGATCAGGAATGTTAATGGGATCAAACGCAAAATTTCTGTTGGTAAATCTTTTGTTGAAGTACTCTGATTTAATGACGTGTTCCACCAACATTTCTGTTCTGAGGTGCATCATTTCAACTGCAGTTTCTTTCCACTTTACAGACACCCGTCAGGCGAAGATGGGTTTCTGGAAAACAATAAAAATACCGTTTGAGGGGAGGAATGAAAAAAAAAACTTTAAATGAAAAACGGTTTCTTTCAGCACTGCTTCTTAACACATGATAAAACCTGAGGCTAGGTAAAAAGTTTGTACTTGAATGCTCTTGACAGCAATCAGTCAAGTAAAACATAAAAAAGCATAGTCTGTGCAATGATTGATTTGGTATTACCAAGTGACAACATCCTTTGAAAAGTACATAAACTTGTTTGCGTTTCTTTTAGCGTTCAGTATACATCGTTTTGGGTCCATATCTGTGTAGTTAATATATTTCGGAATTGTCAATGTTTATATGATTTACCAGTTCGGACTTATGATTTGGGTACTTTACCCTTGTCTATCGAAAGTTTCTTTTCTCTCGTCCTGTCTCTTGGAGACGGCTAAATAAAGACTACAAATAAGCAATCAATCATGTGTATATCCAGGTCTGAGCATGACCTTTCATTCGCCCAAATCAAGGTTTTCTAAAATAACTCACAATACCTACCTAGACATGTTCTGTTGACGAAGGTCCATCCTTCTCCAACTGGCGCAAGCGTACCACATGAGTGTAATAATATGCATCTATTCATATCTTGATGATACGAAAGCGATCTACACCCTGTGGTATCTAGGCAAATATCAAAACAGTGTTCAAGGTGAGACATATCATCATACAAACTCAAGGCACTGCAGGTGGCACCATATCTCGGAAATGTCTTTCATATATTAAACAATCTGTTAAAACACAAAGGTGGTATAAATTTGAATTCAGTAGTCGGAGTCCGTCTGACAACAATACTGTAGTTTACCATGGGAGAAAAAAATAATGTATTGAAAAAAATACAAATAACATATTGTTTGCACGCATGTAACATGATTGTTAAAAGCAACTTTGATTTCATTACACTAAAAATACAGGTATTTTACAGGCATTATAAAACAGATTAAAAGAAAATGCGTCTTCCTTAGTTTTGATGGATAGAAAAATAAAAGACTTGAATATAAGCCATGACTACATTAAATTTGGTTGTAGTGGCATTTACAGAAACAGGATAGGTCCACATCTATCCAGGAAATGTCTGGGAAATGTCTCACAGAAGAACAAGAGATTCTCAGCAGGTGGACAGAATATTGCTCAGAAATATACAACCATGAGATTTATGGCGACAATGGAGTTCGCGACTGCAACTAGCCCCATAGAAGAAGATTTACAACCGATCTTTTGTGAGGAAGCTGAGATTGCAGTAGCAGTACTGAAAAAGACGAACTCCGCCGGAGTTGATAATATGCCAGCAGAACTCAGAACTTTCTGCATGTCCCTCGCATTCACTGCAAAGATTCCTTACACTTCCGAATTGTCAGACGTGGAGTGAGCATTTATCAAACGGTGTGGCGCGCTAATTACCTGATGTTAACATTTTAATTTACCTATATCTGGAAAGCCAAGCGGCTGAGACTTTTTTGGTTTACAGCATTTACGCCATAGAATTTTATGTTTATCCAGACTTTCAGAACTGTGCACAGACTTGAATTACCATTGTTGTTAGTAGTATATTCTATTCATTTAATTTTGAAGCAGTTTTCTTGTTTCTTGTCGTTTGTGGGTAGATATAGGCAAAGAAATCAACTCTTTTAAAGATATCCAGTAGATGGCAGTGAGACTATCCTAAATAATCTACAAAAAATCAAAGACTAACCGACAAACAATGACAATAGTGGTAACCTACAACAGAGACACAGTGTTGGGACCCTGGCAGCATATATTTTTACTCAAAGGTACCCATACGTATTAGGGGTTCGAGTCTGGTCAATTCGGACAGCGGGTAAATTCGGACATACCATTGCAAACAGTAAAAATCCAGATGAGACGGCTCATAATGAGCCGTCTCATCAGGATTTTCCCTGTTTGCCCAGTTAATTCCGTTTTGATTCCAACCTACTGACATATTAAGGAAACAATCTCACTGTCCGAATTTACCTGCTATCCGAATATACATGACTTGACCCTAACTTAATTTCTTCTATAGCCTCTGACAGGAAGTGAAAATGTTTGCCTGAGTACAAAAACAAACAAAAATTCTTAAAGTGGCAATGGCGATCAGGAATGTTAATGGGATCAAACGCAAAATTTCTGTTGGTAAATCTTTTGTTGAAGTACTCTGATTTAATGACGTGTTCCACCAACATTTCTGTTCTGAGGTGCATCATTTCAACTGCAGTTTCTTTCCACTTTACAGACACCCGTCAGGCGAAGATGGGTTTCTGGAAAACAATAAAAATACCGTTTGAGGGGAGGAATGAAAAAAAAAACTTTAAATGAAAAACGGTTTCTTTCAGCACTGCTTCTTAACACATGATAAAACCTGAGGCTAGGTAAAAAGTTTGTACTTGAATGCTCTTGACAGCAATCAGTCAAGTAAAACTGGAGAAGGTTTTTGGCCTAGATTTAAGTAAAGCTGGTTCAATACCGAGAAATTTCAAAGCAATTGTTGATAAGACTCATATAAGTGAAAAATGACTTGTGTAGCCGACCATGAATTTGTGCAGTCTTTGCAACTCTGCAGCAAGTTCCAAAATTTTCAAATTAAAATCTTTAAGAGTTCCTTCAAACGCAGAGAACACATTCAAAAGAAGTAACTTGGGCCATAATTTGAAGTTTCGGTTGTTTAAGCCTCATAAGTGACCCTGGCCTGATTGCCGACGAAAGTCAGAGAAAAAAAAACATACTGTAATTTCTTATTTTGATCAGGCAGTCGATTCAAAGAGAATTGTAGACAGATTCATAAATGTGAGTAAGAACTGTGACGTGTTGCAAACCAGAGACTGCAAAACATTCATATATGCACTTTTTGCAACTCTGCAGCTCGTTCTATAATACTTCAGTATACTTGAACATACTATTGTCATTTCCTAATATCCGGCATCGATGTGCATTAAGGAAGTACAATCAAGGGTAAAAATAGACTTAGTGTATTTATATGTTTACAAGAACTTCCGGGCCAAGCATAAAATAATCACTATTGTTAGAAATATAAATAAACAAAGCAATAAACGTTGTTCATAGAACTGATTTCTGCCCTAACAGTGTTAGACTACAGGCCATCAAACTTGACGTTACGGCGACATTGCGAAACCAGAGGACCATTGGTCCTGTAGCTCACCTGAGTCCATTCATCCTTAGCACTCAAGAGTAAGAAACACCGAAGTAAGTTGTACAATTCGGCCTAATTTCAACTTTGACTGAGTTGTTATGCTTGTCCTAGTAAATATTAGCAAGTTTGATGAAGTTACAATAAAAAAAAAATATATAAACTTTCGTTCCCCCATCCTGTTAAGGCTCCTTATGAAATTTGGCTTCAATCCACCCAATGGTTTCTGAGAAGAAGATGTTTAAAATTGTGGACGCCGACGACGACGCCGACGATGACGGACCAAGTCTATACTATAAGCTCACTTGACAGGTGAGCTAAAAACATGTTTGTAAAACTTTTTGCCTAAATATTGCAGTAACACAGAATTAATGCCAATTTGCACTTTTCCCAATACAAGTCTATGGAAACTTTAAAATGCCATAGTAATGAAACCATGTGGGCAATAATAATAAAAACAATATTTACGTGGTGGCTAATGTCATGAACATGCATGCAAAGAATCAGCTTCATCCCCCTATATGGTTTTTGAGGTAAAGATTTTTAAATGTTTTTTTTTTCAAAAAATTTTCCTTCATATTGCCATGGCAACAAATCAAATTCGGCAATTTGGACAAAATTAATAGGAATCATAGAGGACTACTCAAGCAACATTTCTGTAGATAAAAAATCCAAAAATAACTGCAGGGAGATAGCAAAAACTGCAGCTTTCCATTTTTCCCATTGTATTTCAATGGAAACTATAAGTTGTCATACCAACCTATCCGCTCCAACCTATCCGCTGAAGCAATTGCCATAAAAAACTGTAATTCTATAGAGGCTTGTACAAAGATCTGTTCTGTAAAGATTGAGCTTTATCGGCCACATAGTTTCTGCAAAAATGATATTTTTTATTTCTTTTCTATTTTTAACCATTCGGTTGCAATGGCAATCAGTCAAATTGTGCAATTTATATAAATTTCATGTGGTTGATAGAGGACTACTCAAGGAACATTTCTGTAAAAGTTTTGTCAAAATATCTGCAGTCACATAGCAATAAATGCAAATTTTCAATTTTCCCATTATAAGTCAATGGCAACTTTAAGTTGCCATAGCAACCAAACTGCTGGAGCAATTGCCAAGAAAAACAGTATTTTTATAGACGGTAGTACCTAGATCTTTTCTGTGAAGTTTGAGCTTTATTGGTTGTATAGTTTCTGAGGAGATGATTTTTGAATATATTTTCTATTTTTAACCATTCGGTTGCCATGGCAACCAACCTAATAGTGCAATTTACATAAATTTCATGTGGTTGATAGAGGACTACTCAAGGAACATTTCTGTAAAAGTTTTGTCAAAATATCTGCAGTCACATAGCAATAAATGCAAATTTTCAATTTTCCCATTATAAGTCAATGGCAACTTTAAGTTGCCATAGCAACCAAACTGCTGGAGCAATTGTCAAGAAAAACAGTATTTTTATAGACGGTAGTACCTATATCCTTTCTGTGAAGTTTGAGCTTTATTGGTTGTATAGTTTCTGAGGAGATGATTTTTGAATATCTTTTCTATTTTTAACCTTTCGGTTGCCATGGCAACCAGCCTAATTGTGCAATTTACATAAATTTCATGTGGTTGATAGAGGACTACTCAAGAAACATTTCTGTAAAAGTTTTGTCAAAATATCTGCAGTGACATAGCAATAAATGCAAATTTTCAGTTTTTCCCATACAAGTCAATGGAAACTTTAAGTTGCCATAGCAACCAAAGTTCTGAAGCGATTTGGATAAAAAACAGTATTATTGGTTCCCCCTGCCTATAGATGCTATATATGAAATTTGGTAACAATGGGCCTTGTAGTTTCAGAGGAGATGTCTTTTGAAAATATTGACGGACGACGGACGGACGACGGACGACGGACGGACGACGGATGCCTGCCTATACTATAAGCTCACCTGTGAGCCTTCGGCTCAGGTGAGCTAAAAATGGACCAATAGCTAAAGTCATGCTGCTTAGGTGTGTGTAGAATGACTGAAATGAAACAAATATAGTACATGCATTATTCATTTAGTTTTTACCAGTATTACGTTCAATAGATGTGCAAAAATTTAATTTCCCATAAGCATAAAAACACTGATATCTATGGAAAAAATCAATTTTGCGAAATTACTTTGGACCCTTGTCTGTAGCATATAAGACAGAACTTCAGTTATCGCATTAATCCTATTAAACGTTCCGGGGGCGCTGCATTTTACGAAAGGTGGTGTGGGGCGGGTATTTTTAAAAAGCTTCAAGAGAGGTTAATCAGCCACTGCCAAAATACTTCTAATAAACAGTATTTAGCTGAATGGACTTTCAGATGAAGCAATTATACAATTTTTCTGTTTTGCCTCCTTCCTCAAAACGGGACTGCTCCTAAAGCAAAGAATTCGCTCCTCTAAGCGTAAATTCATTCCTTGAAGAGATGGTCTATTAGGAAGGGCTACGTTTTGCAAAGATGCCAAAAGGAATTCATGTGGTTTCCCATTGTTAAACTGATGGAAAACACAAAGTTTGGCAATTCTATATAACAACTCAATATACCTTTTGGAAAAGAGGCAGTGGGTGGCGTTTATTAGAGTAGGGACGTTTATAAGGATTAATATGGCTCTGATCAAAAGAAAATGTTAAATTTTGTATATAAGTACATTTTACCATTGCATTACCACGATGAATTGTTTGTACAGGCTGCATTTTTTGACAAACCGTCTGTACGTTTCAGACATGAACCTATTGGTTACATAAAATCCATGTATTCAAAACTAAAGTTTTCTCAAACTGAAATTGAATTCTCAATTATTTTAATTAACTGTTCCGGCCTTACAAGTTAAAGTGGCTCGGTATGGGACGCTTAAGCTCACGAGTTATTACGCAGGCGTCTCTTACCCGATGTCTATAGCTGCTCTGCGGTTGGATTGTTATTGTAAGTGTCTGCAAGGAGAGGTATACATTGCCTGCCGAGATCTCCTCAGAGTAAATCATTATCAAACTGCTGTCTACTTAATGCATCGTGTATTGTTAAGACTAGATTTGTGACCACCTACATTACTTTGTACCTGGGAAAGATCTGTTTAGTTTACTTTCCGCTTGAATTTTATAACTATGTTTTTGTTTCTTCGTGTTACTTTTTCCGGTTTGGTATTTTATGTAGATGGTGGAATTCGATTGTATCAGTAACTGATACTGCCTTTCTGCACTACTTTATAATTAAAAAGACCCCAGAAGAAGTTAAGAATCAAACATTAGCACGTCTGATTGATTCTCGAATTTGTTTAAGTAAATACTTGCATTATTAGTAGTTATTAGTAGTTATTTGTATATTTCATAAATGCTAGGGCTTTCCTTCTTCTTAAAACAATTTTAGTTATTTATTTTATTTTTTTTATTTCATGATTTACAATAAGCATTCTTGATCTAGACACTGTGTGCCTTTTGACTTCATTCCATATCAAAGTAAAGATATGATCCGTTATTTTATAAATTAACACCATATTCAAAAGAATAATAACATCAACCAATTTATTTTTACAGTGGGTCTACTAATTCTATAGTTTACCTGCAAACAGATCCACTCCATTTTGCTTTTACACAATAGATACACACTCCTGCTGCAGCTAGTGTCACTAGTCCAGCTGAAGTGAACAGAGCTATTACTCTTCCTGCATCAGTGAAGAAATTTGCAGAAGATACAGTGCTTGTAGCCAAAGCATACTGCGTTGGGGAAGTACTGAAAACTCCTGATACTGAGGATGCCATGAATGCTGATGGTGTTATAGAACTTGTAATCGTTGCAGACGTTTTATATTGTATCACTTGAGTCCTGAGAATGCCAGATATGGTGGATACCACGGTTGACGATAATGTTTTAGATGTAGCCGTTATATCCTGTGAAGCTGAAGTGCTAAGAGGTCCTGATGTGGAGGTAAGCATGGTTGTTGATGGCGTTGTAGCATATGCAGTAGGAGTTGTCGGAATATACTGCATTGTTGGATTGCTGGGAGCAGTTATGGTTGCTGCTAATGATGTAACTGAAAGAATTTTTTTAACCTCGGAGTACAACCAGACTTATCGCTTACAGAACTGTACATTCTAGCTGAAAGATGCACCACAGGTTATTCAACGACAGAAGATATTGTGCGCAAAAATACAGTATCTGGTATGAATGCGTGAATGCAGACCGTGCTTCAATAGTGAAACGTAATGTAGCTATAAATCCAAGAAGAAATCAAATCAACTTAAACATTGCCTAAACACTAAATGTTTGCTCGTTTCACATTCCAGAAAATTTCTAATCGAGTGCAATCCTAATATGGAATCTCGGCATAAGTTTTTGAACCTAAGACATGAAACTGCCTCAGAATAGTCTAGTTCTAAGACGCGCGGATCATGGAAAGGTAGTACCCGTATAATTCAGTATAATCCAGCTTATATTGTCGTGAGTCAGTCAAGTGCATTATGCTTAGTCTATGTACTCCTTCAGTGTAGTTAGGGAACGATTTACAAGTACACTCTGAAGAAGCGCATATGCTCTGGTCTGGTCGTACAACGCCTTTCGGCTAATCACACCACCTCCCATGCATGCATGACTACATAACTGACATGTGACGCATCCTCAAGGAAGGTAACTCAAATGTTATTCTGCTATACCTATACTACGGGGCGTTTGGTGTTGGTGTCTTGCAACTTTTTGCATATGCATCTATTTTTTTTTCTTTCCAGAGCTGAGTTCACCTGTCAATTTATTAAGGCAAGTGTCACACGGATCTCTCAATACGATGTCGCCATTACGAGAAATGGTGTCATAGAAAACACTGAATTAAATGACTTGAGAATAATTATTTGTTTGAGAAATTCTGAAGTTTCTGTTGAAAGCATTTCTTTTTGTTATGCCATTGAAAGATTGGCAGAGTATAGCATACACTGTTTGTCATGCTCCGGAACCAATGACGTTATATACCTATTACCAGTGCAACTTAGAGTTCAAACAGATGTCTCAGTGGCGTCATCGAATTGTCATTCTGCCAAGGAATAGAGCACAACAGTTGGGTATTCCATGGTTGCTATAGTAACAGATCTATGGCGTCATCTCACTAAAAATTCGAGTGGAGCATAGCATATAGTGTAGGCAATGCTCGCCTCAAAAAGTAAGTAACATGCTACCTGAAATTCATACAATGGAGAAGGGCGATTTTCCAAAACTTATTATTTATTCTAAAATAATTTAATTCTCTGTTGGAAAAAATGTAGCCCTGATGTCTTATGCATCATATGTCGGGCTGGACTAGTCTTATGATCCGGCTAGCATTTTGGAGCAGATTTAGTTTTAAGTGACGTGCTGCTCATGCCGGTGCAAAAGAGCGAAACCGGCGTTCTCATTTTATTACTTGCCATAGGACAGACTCATTTAAGTTCTATGGGTACGCACTATGCAGCTACGTTTTTTCGCCTTGGTTTTAAAGACAGACACTCGAGACAGCCTTTGTAACTTCATGTTTGCATCACAGGGTGATGAAACCCTTCTTAAAGTGGGCTAGTTTTAAAGAAAGAAACTTTCACTACAGGTGCAAATTCTTTTCTTCAAGCGTTTACCTGCATTGAGAAAGGGAAAATGAAGAAAAATAAACACAGTTGGCCTATAAAATGTACCTATTTACCTTATGGTTTACTAGTTTAGTGTGTTTCAACAATATTTTTCAGAATCAGACAAAGTTAAGGACTACGTTGGCCGATGCAGCCATATAGATAAGAAGACAGTGATCAGGAACCTATAGAAAGTTTAAGGATTGTCGCAGTCGGTATTGGTTTTTCCAAACAATATATCGGACCTTGTTTTTCTTCAACTACAAACTTCATATCTATGAATATGCTTTCATAAGCGATTGGCAAGTTGAGTTTATGTAATATTTATGAAATGACAAAGAAACAAGAGGGCCATGAGGCCCTTAATCGCTCACCTGAGTAAAAAGATCAATGGTCAAACTAGGATCATCATTTAAACATAGTTTAAACTGTCAAAATATGAGAGACATTTGTTAAAGCTCAAAAAATGACCTTGATCTGTATTGCTAAAAATGTTCAAGTACTCAATTATTTGACTGTACTTATTAACTTCTGCACCAAAATTTTTTTCAAGTTCCATGAACTCTTATAGTCAACCACTTTCCCATATAAAAGCACCAGAAAGCAAAATTGACCTTGCCAAAAAATTATCAAAGTCCCGCCCCTGGAGGCTCTCCTTGAAATTTGGTCAAATGTTAAGGTCTAAATCATCAAAACTTTCCATGAAAGCTTATGTTCTAGCATTTGTCCATATTTGACCTTGCTGTAAAAAAGGTCAATTTCAACTCAAGGTCATCATTTGAACAATCTTGATAGTTCTCAAGTACCTGATGCTATGTACCAAGTTTCAAGGCAATCGGTCAATTGGTTCTGGAGAAGATTTTTTAATTGTTTAGAACATACGCATAGCAGCAATAATCGTCATGTGTCCCAGTGCTACATACCATGTTTCAAGGCCATTGGTCAATTGGTTCTGGAGAAGAAGGTTTTTTAAAAAACATACCATATATGGGCGTGGCAGCCATATTTGTCATGTGATCCAGTCCATTGAACAAATTTTCATTCCCTCAACCCCTGGAACTTTTATATTAAATTTGTTACAATTGATCCAGTGGCTTTTGAGGAGATTGTCTAAAATATTGTCAAAATTTGAGAGATCTGGGTCAAATGTCAAAGAATGACCTTAACCTCGTGTACACGTAGATCTTCATGTACTCATTAAGATGACTGTATAACCAATTTTTAGGCCAAAATCTTCAACTGTTTACAAGAAATCTTATGTGCTAGCACTTTTCCAATACAAAAGCACCAAAGACCAAATTTGAACTTACCGTCAAATAGGTCAAGGTCAACCCAATGTCATAATTTGAACAATCTTAGTAGTACTCACGTACCCAATGCAACATACCAAGTTTCAAGGCCATCGGCATATTGGTTCTGGAGAAGAAGATATTTTAAGGTGTTTACCATTTAAGAGCATGGCGTCCATCTTGGCCATGTGACCAAGATCATTTGTGCAAACTTTGATTTCCCTGATCCACAGAGGCTCCACATGAAATTTAAAATCAGTTGGCTCGGTAGCTTTTGAGGAGAAGCTATTTCAAAGCTTGACTCAAGGTAACCTTGGACAAAGGTCAAACAGTGACCTTGACCTTCAACATTCATTTTTTTTCTCAAAAAAATGATGTATTTAGCATTTTGAAATTTAAAAGTATCATAAAACACTTCCTAAAGCATTTTCCTATATGTAAAACTTTGGAAGCAAAATTGACCTCCTTCAAAGTAGGTCATGGTCAACCCAGGGTTATCATTTGAACAATTTAAGTAGACCTCGTATCCCTTATGCTGCCTACCATGTTTCAAATAAATCGGTCCAAAATTTTCTGTAATTTTTTAAAGGTTTTTTACCATATATGGGCATGGCGGTCATCTGTGTCATACGACCACGCTCATTTTAGCAGACCTTAGTTTGCCCGACCCATAAAAGCTTCACGTGAAATTTGACTTCAATTGGCTCATTAGCTTCTGAGAAAAAGCAGCTTCAAATTTTGACTAAAAGTCACCTTGGACAAAGGTCAAACAGTGACCTTGACCTTCAATATTTTTTTTCATTTGGTGCATTTAATATAATAAAGTTAAAAAGTCTTATAAAATGACTTGTTTAAGCAATTTCCCATATATAAGCCCATGCAAGCAAATTTGACCATGTCGTAAAATAGGTCAAGGTCAACCCTGGGTCATCATTTGAACAATTTTGGTGGACCTTGAGCCCCCGATGCTACATACCAAATTTCAAAGGAATTTGCTCATGTGACCGAGATTATTTGAACAAACTTTGGTTCTCCCGACCCAAAGAGGGTCCACATGAAATTTGACTTCAATTGGCCTTGTGGCTTCTGAGGAGAAGATGTTTGAAAATGTTGACGTACGACGTACAACGGACGACGAAGCTTAGGGTATATTATAAGTTCGGGTCAGGTGAGCTAAAAATTCACTGGAGTTAACATGATCAAATTCCACACAATTCCCTATCACCAAATGTCTGAATAATAGAAACACGCAGTATCAAACGTAAGCCAACAAGTAGAAGAGGTCAATTCAAAGCTCGGAAATCGTACTTAGATAAACAGACATTAACTCTTATACAGCGGTGTGCTCGCGAGTGATTAGCATCAACTGCCTATTGCTGTACATCTGCCATGTGATAAGTGAAACTAAAAGACAGTGACGAAAACCCTGAGTGTGTTGGAAATTAGTTTGTTTTTGTTTTTTTTGTAAGAAAAGAAAGAAACAAAGAATTTAATATGCTATGCAATTACACTGTAACAACACTCTGTTAGCGATAATCTTGCTTCAAAAAAATCTGGGACTAAACATATCGAACTGAGAAACAAGCCAACTTAATTCAAGGTCGGATTAAAAAGTCTTTTGCAACAGGGCCTATCGGAACCAGAATTTTATGGTGACTTAGTTTATAAATTCAAAAGAATTGTAGGTAGCTCTGATTTTTCTGTAGGTAGCTCTGATTTTTCTGAGCAGTTCAGAAAAAATGTCGTTCGTTACAAACGTACTGGATATAACATAAATGCAATGCTACAGTCTGTATGTTTAGTGGTTAACCCAATCATGGTTAATAACTTTGCTTCTCTCTTTAATTGCACGCCGATTGGTCATGTATCAGACTCAATGATGGGCCCGACATGAAGCTACTTAGTTTAGTTGGTTGGGGCCGGAGTTTGCCTTGTCTGTTGCTTGGTTATTCGGGGCATAACTTATGTTTTTCTTTTGCTCCGGTATTCCAGTGGTGTTGTTTGTCTTCCCAGGGACCTCCTGGTGTTGCAATACGTTATTTCTGTCGGGTCCTCATCTCTGATTCATCATAGGTCTTATACGTGATTTGTTTGTTTCCAGTGATGTTTCATTGATGAGTTAGGAAACCTTTATGCGGACCAAACAGCTAACTAAATGTTTCGAACCACTGCAGAAGCAGAGGGCGAGGTTTGGTACCAGTAAAACATGTTTAAGACCCCCAGTAATCTTTTGCCGACCGTTCCAAGGCGGTACTTCTGTTGTGGTTCCTTAATGTTACATTGTGCTACGTCCGCTTGTCTATGTTCTTTGGCGATTTGGTCACCTTTTTTGCTACCCAATCTGCGTTTTGTTTTGTTTTGTAAGTTAAAAAAGTAGATAAAAACAGATGTTGATGCTGTTTTTGATTAGGGTAGCTGAATGACCACCTGTTTGGGAAAGAGCTGGTCATTCGGTTTACCGTGTGTGTCTTTCGTGAACTTGTGTCATTTTTTCCGTGTGTGTGTGCTTCTTTTCCCTAATGGTTTTGAGGGCGGGATGTGGGATTTGATTGTATTAATTCCTGATCATTGTCTATCGTCTACTTTGTGCTAGAAGCTAAATGTATAGCTTTTTCGGAGATAGTTGGCCAGAAAGCAAGCCACAACAGAACCACCAAATCGTTGAAAAAAATAGAAAGCAGACAAAATCAACACATACAACAACAAAACGGAACGCCGTTTTGGGACGGTCAGCAAAATGAGACCTATTGCAACATGGCCCAAGCGCCCACGATGAATCAAAATGATATCCGTTATATAGCTAGATGCATGGCAACTTATGCGAGCAAACTTTTAATATACCTATGCCATACAGAGACGCGTGACTATTTATCTAACGCAAGTGGGATGTTATCAGGAAGACATAACCTTGTTTTTGCCAGTCATCCGTCGCATTAGTTTTATCATGATTTACAAGATGTGTAGTCCACATGAAGATTGGCGATCTTCACAAAACGAGAACCCAACAGGGACACAGACACTAGTACTTTGGAACAAAAGAAATATATCTGGGGCCGACCACGGACAAGATAAGCTGATCCTGTGGCATTTGTCTAAGGATTAATCTAGGTTTCAAAAGATGTTGAGGACTGGAGCGAATTATTACCTGATCAGTATATAACTCAAATATGAAAAAGCCTTAGTTGAATTGCCTCCTTTAGCTCATTGAGTAGATAATTTACTAAGTGCTGTGGTTGCATCCGAAAGCTTTGAATTTTAAAGTTTACCTGAATCGCTGAATGATGGCGAGGGCAGTTCATTAGTAGTGTAGTCTGTTGTTAATATTTGACAGTCTGTCTCAATGAGTGAAGAATTAGAACCTGAGAAAAAAATAACTTTATCACGAATACTAGACAAGGAGGTAATGATCAGGAGCCGACACAATCGATTTTCAGTTCCTGTCCTAGACACCAATCTGTTAAACACAAACACTTAAGACGACAAAAAGCAAAACAAAATATATAAAAAGCCAAACATCAGTTCTTTCTTAGCAGTGGGCCCCGAGGTTATACTAACTGAACACAATGTCAGTGGCCTTGGAAAACCATGTAACACACACGCACACACACAATATGAAAATAATTTTACCATTATTACTTGATTAAATCTAATTAAAATACATCGCTGGGACTGACCAAAATGACTGATGTAAAATCATTTGAATAGAAACAGGTTTTTGACATAAATTATCTACGTTTTAGATGTTGATAAATGATAAAATGCTGTTACACTATCCACGCTTTTGACACAACAGCGCATTAAACCAACACTGAGTGTTCATATATTTTATAGGCAACAAATTATTCAAGCCATTTAATCAATTACTGTATAAGAAAGTCTTAAGCTTTAAATATTGTACATCTATTCCGGTTGAATTTTCGCACTACTCCTCGTTTGAAAATCCCAATCTGTTACAATATGTTGTCTATTCTCTTGTTTGTACTGATTACACATTCTTTGTACTGTGTTATTAGTGTCAAAGTAAAGAAATAAATTAAACTCAAAACAAGAGAAAAAAAAATCAATCCTGAGTTTTGGTTGCCAGGAGGTAGCTAAAATGCAAAATGTTTATAAGACCATGCATAAACAATGCTTACCTATGCATGTTCTATTAACGAAGGTCCATCCTTCCCCATAAGGTATAAATCCATTACATGACTGCAACAGTACGCAGTTGCCCGTAGTTTGATAATAGGAAAGTCCTCTGCAATATTTGGTGTCCAGACAGAGGTCCAGACAATACTCTAGGTGCGAAATATCATCAACACGCATCAAGGCACTGCAGCTGGCGCCGCCGTATCCTGGATACGTTCCTAATTCGTATACCAAACAATCTATAAACAAACAGAGGTGGCATAAAACTAAACTCAGTGGCCTGAGGTTTTCTGACTTAATCGGTGTGTACGGTTGCGAAGCTCTGGAATGCAAAAAAATCATATGAGTCGAGATTCACGGGAAAGAGTTCGCTGATGCCGCTTAATTTTTCCATTTTAATTTTCACTATGCCCGTTCAGTTGTGACAAATAACGACGAACTTTTGTCATAAAGATACACACGGACTTCCAAAAATATCTACGAAACACGTTTTAGGAATATCCACAAACTGAAGTTATCAATTATAATAAATCAAGAGTTAGACAAAGGCGTGATAACAGTGTTTTATACATAGTACTTTAAAAAGTGCTAAGTTTATTCTAAAGAATCTTCTAGTTAGCTAATGAAGCTCTCTTGATGGTAAAATACAGGTAATAAATTGAAGGAATATTCAGGTCTTGTACCTACCGTCACTTATAGATTTTCTGATGGTCATTTTACCACATGACTCTTGAACAAGATGGCAGTTATATAGCTGACATAGTTTCTGGGCTGAAGTATAGACCCCAACATCACATATGGAACTTGAATTACATTCTTCACCGCACTGCTGTAATTCTGTTGTGTTGGTTTCACTGGGCTGATTCTGACACTGTAATCCCTTGTCACAGTTTGTACAAGTCTGCATATGTTCTCTTTCAAGTTCATCTCATTTTGAAAACAAATTAAACGAAGAGTAAAAATGAACGTATCTTTATACAATCTCAGATAACCACACCAACGATTTATCTATCAAAAAGGAAGATCTGGGCAAGTGAAAAGTGTAAAATAAGTAGAATTAGAGTTCCAGATAGTAGAGCTATTTCTTTTCGCTCACGGCAGTATTATTAGAAATTATCTCAGAATTATCAAAACAACTGTATTCTAATTCTTATCTGCACTAATGGGTGGTGTCTTTTTCCCTTCAGTATAGTACCGAAAGTCTATGCAACGCATTGACGGTGTTAAATCTGATTTGGCTGCACAGCTGAGTTATAATAATTTGAAAATAAGACATGTGTTTTTGATATATAAGCTGATATCATGAAATTACCGAACTCCTTGCATTAGTTCAGAGTATTTGATGTTTTTAACTCAACTGGTTTATAGGCATTTTATATTATAGTTTGATGACTCAGCGTGTTTTCGGTCTTTGAACAAACGTGTATAATTGCACAATGTAGCAGTGGCCACAGACTATGATCCACCCAGTTTGGCAAAACTTATTGTTCAAACATTTTTGTCGGCCAACAACAATAAAAACAACACATAATGCTTAAATATTCAGACCAAGATGCTCTAATTTAATAATAGTTTGTTTAACAGTATCGAACATACGTAGATGTCAAACATGCTGTTTCATTAATTGAGCCGCCGCGACACGACAAAAACAACAAAGTGGCATGTTCACCAGCGAACGCTCAGATCAATCTGGACATCCGCCAAGTCTGACCATCTGAGACTTCGTTTTGCGCTTAAAGCGTAGCCAGGGATCTAAGCAAACTGCAGTACTCTAATCAGACTGAGCGGATGCCCCGGCTGATCTGAGTCTTTGCTGGGCGCACATGCCACACTGCTGGTTTTGTCGTTTCACGGCTTAGTAAATCAGAGAAAACAAGATTACTTGTCAGCTTTGTTAACAGTCCACCTATCATGAAGACGACACAAAATACAAAAGGATGCCTCATTCTGTCATAAAGGAGGAAAAACAACATGAGACCTCATCTGCCAACCTAATACGAATATATAGATTAATGCATGTAAACTCCAAAATATATTAAGGGGTCAATCTTTTACCATGCGATTTCTTGCACACTTCAAACATTTGACAAGATAAATCATGTCTACCTTCCATTTCATTCATTTTACAAGTTTTGTACACATGAAGTTTGGAACTATAGCCTTTATCTTGACCAAGCCAAGACTTCAATTCACACTACCCTCAAAATCAAACTGGTCGGAAGTCCATAAGGAACAAATTCACCGAAAGTTTCGATTTCGCGATTCATTATTTTTTTGCAAAATTGCTCAATAGTCATCAAATTTAATCATTTTAAGGTCAGCAAGCTGTAACAAGTTAAAAAAACTCATAGCAATTCTAGAATTTATGCCCGACCAAACTGACACACTATCAATTCGCTACGGGAATTCAAACCACTTTCGTTTTAAGGGTAGTTTGACTTGGTCAAGACAAAGGCAACAGGTTCAAACTTCATGTGTATAAAACTTTCAAAATGAATAAAATGTAAGGTAGAAAAGATTTATTTTACCAAATGTCTCAGAAATCGCAGGGTAAAAGTTTGACCCCTTATTTATTTTTTTCGAGTATATGTGTGGTGTTTTCGGTTCCATGCCTAAAACAACTCAAATGTCATGAAAGTACAACTTTTGATTGCTTATATTCACATATACACTTTCTATGTTTAGAATGTCACAACTGAATACTACGAGAAAGGCGCAGGTAGTCACTCAAACATTCTGCTGCAAGAGCTCAGTCGAAAGTTTACTCGGCTGATCTTATTATTTGGTGTGTTTGACATTAATATGAGCCGTGACACAAGAAAACCAACAATGTGGTTGTGCGCCCAGCGCGGACTCAAATCAGCCTGGGCATCCGCCCAGTCTGATCACAGTCGTCGCTGTCCGCATGAAGGAGGCTGAGATCCTAAGCTATCCTTTAAGCACTTAGTGAACAATCTGATCAGACTTGGTGGATGCCCAGGCTGATCTGAGTCTGCACTGTGCGCATAACCACATTGTTTGTTTTCTCGTGTCAAGGCTCATTTTATTGACTTACATTAAACCGGAGTAAAATGAATTTAAAACCAATGTGAGCTGTTGCGTAACGGTTTTTCAAACTGTGGTAGCTGAAACGGGTATGTCTGACTTTCAGTTGCAAATGCACCCTGTCTGCTCTGTGCTACATTTATGCTGTGCAAAGTTTCGTATCGTCGAGATTTTATGGAATTTTGATGATAAAAGTAACAAAATCAAACTTTGTTCTCTGTTGCTATTAATCTTAGGGAAATACATCTAACAAACACAGTATTTCGGTAGCACTGGATCCACTCGGCATGCTAAAATGATTGAAAATTGGTTATAAATGGAGAGATTATCATTAACAGTGTAATTTTCAATATGTTACCTAAGCGCTTTCGCCTTTCGGCATGATCGCAGGTTTTAAACAATAATGAATAGAAACAATAAGCAAAAAATATTTACATTTCGAGAAAGATATCTGAACATATTAAGATAAGCTTCTAAAGACAAATATGAGCAAAATATTCCCCTTATCGGGGACTATGCAGTTCAAATTGTGGAAACAAAATAACAATACATATTGAGCCATTTAGACGCAATACTATTTTTCCATGACACTTACATAATTTTCCACAGGCTTCCATTCTCCAATTAAGTCCTTCTTTCTCCATTTAAATGTTGACAAAACTATTTCCTGTCGTTTTTCCTAATCTGAAACCTAAAAAATAAATATAAAATGTTCGCTCTATGCCTCATGCTATATCAAGATATACTTTTTCAATAATTCAACTATGGAAGACTTTAACCTTGTTTAATAGCATTTACTGCAAGTACTACTACGAATGTTGAGTGCATCAAAGTGTACCAGAACAAGTCTATATAATTAACTTGAACGTAACGACTACCTTATGGTATCACCTATTTGTACGCTTAAGTAAATAGTCACATATTTGAATTATAATTAATTAAAGGTCCTGGACTTTTTTTTTTTACTTAAGCTCTGAAATATACCAAGATATAGGAACACTTTTGCACATTACATTATTTAGCATTAATCCATTTACGCCTAGCGTCCCAAAGAAGGACACTTGCAAACAGTGCAGACCCAAATCAGACGCCGCAAAACGCAGCGTCTGACCAGGGTCTACACTATTCGCATACGACAAATGGGTAGTTCTCTTTAAAATAAATAAAACTGAAAATAAAAAAAAACTAAGCCAGACATCCCTTAACTGACAAAGGGACTCATCCAATGCTTAAGAACAGAAATATCCGCTTTGCATAAATGAGTTAATTTTGAACGGCGTCTCCAATATCACAGTATCCGAAAGCACTGTACCATCTCTTCCGGTTTTAATAGCGTTGAATCGAGAGTACAAACATTCGCTTCTAACCAGTAGTCGGAAATCATTATGTTTTGAGATTTTATCCGGAATCTGCTGCGTCATTTATAGTTATTCAGCTTCGAAAATATAAAGAGGTAAGTTTAATATAATTTGCTCTTCGGTCTTTTACTTTATTGTCCTGTGCAATGTCGTGTATGGGTGGGTAGTAATTGGTACAGTATTCAAATCGCCCTTGGCATGATTCTAATACCATTTTGAGCCTTTTCTTACATGTTTTATAAAAAAAAAAAATAAATAAACGGAAGGCTTTATCAATCTACAGTTTGTTAGTTTTGATTTTGATAGAAGGATGATAGCTAGGTTTTGCACGACACAAACTGGTGTTAAATTAGCTGTTCGGAATAAAATTTCTGTGACGGCCATGAGGTTTTCATTGTACAGGGCAATAAAGTGAACGACCGAAGAGCAAATTATAATAAACTTACCTATTTACATTTTCGAAGCTGAATAACTATATATGACGCGACAGATTCTGGATAAAATCTCAAAACATAATAATTTCCGACTACTGGTTATAAGCGAATTTTGTACTCTCGATTCAACGCTATGAAAACCGAAAGAGATGGTACAGTGCGTTCGGATACTGTGAATATAGCTGGCAGAAGAGTAATGAATTTGAACCGCGACACGAGAAAACCAACAACGCGCATACTCAGATCAGCCTGGGCATCCGCCCAGTCTGATCAGTGTCTTCACTGTCCGCATGGAGGTAGCTTAGTCCCTTAGCTACCCTTTAAGCTCTTAGCGAAGAGCCTGATCTGACTGGGTTGGATACCCAGGCTGATCTGAGTCTGTGCTGGGCCCACAACCACATTGTTGGTTTTGTCGTGTCGCGGCTCAGTTATGGTCTACAGTGATTGCTTTTGCAGTTCTCTCCAAATTGCAGTTCTCTCGGTATTTATGGAGAGTTCCGTAAATAATGATAGTATTTCAGGTGAACTGGTACATGTACACTTTCAGGAGGCGCAACTCTGTCACTTTCGTTTTGCCGCCTTTCTTAAGGGGGGCAACTCTTCAAGGTGAAGAATATTCTCATAGAATTTGCTCCTCTAGAGCCTATTCTTTCCTTTCAGAGGTAATTCCTCTTTAGACAAACTTCATCCTGCATGAAACTAACAAGAGGTCACGAAAGTCAATCGCATTGTTTATAAATTTTGCGAAAAATAAAACTGGTGGGAAATAAAAGGGTGCAAATATACACCCTTATGAACAACGCACCTATTTACTGCATTTATGCAGTGTTTTTAAAGCAATTGATAGCAAAATAAAAGATTTTTTCTCAAAGACACCACATGTATATTGTATTCTATAATTCAGCAATATAACAGTCGTTTGATAAACGTCAATAGTTGAATAATTGAGCCGCGACACGACAAAACCAACAATGTGGTTATGCGACCAGCGCAGACTCAGATCAGCCTGGGCATCCGCCCAGTCTAATCAAAGTCTTCGCTGTCCGCATGGAAGTAGCTTGAACCCTTGGCTACCTTTTGAGCACTTTTACAAATAGTCTGACAACTAGACGGATGCCCAGGCTGATCAAAGTCTGCGCTGGGCGCACAACCACATTGTTGGTTTTGTCGTGTCGCGGCTCTCATATAATATCACATTTCTGAAACTCTGAAACTAGTGCATTCATGGAACAACTTTAAAATTTTGGAAAATAAAATATCGGTTCGGAAAAGGACTTCTGTGCTTAAGGTGGAGATTGTCCCAAACTGACGTGCTGGAAGGAATTGCATTTTCTAAAAGTAAAAAGTTCTTGCTTGTTTAAATTTGCAAAAGTCTGTGTACTGTTTGCATTATTTTACATTGAAATATATAAGGTCAAAGTCACCCAGTCGTAAATTATGTTTATCATATGATGTCGCATCTGAGAGTGTAATAAAGCCATGCATTAAAAACGATAATCCACTAGTGGATTAAATATGCAAATTACGTCGTAAGGTTATACGTTGACGTCCATTAAAACGTCGCGTTTTCTAATGGAGAAATCGTGACGTTTTAGCGCAAAATTTGCTAATAAAATGCGATTTTAGTGTCATATGATAAATAAAATCTTACATTCGTGCTCCTGTATTATTGAATTTATTAAACTCGCTGGGGAAAACGATAAGATGCTCGGCAATGCCTCGCATCTTAATTTTTCCCCCAACTCGTTTAATAAATTCAATAATACATGAGCACTCATGTAAGATCCTCTATTTCTTTTTTTCACATCCTATTTAGTTTGCAGCGAAATTGCAACAAGCCAATGAAATCCTATCCCAAGAGTTTTGTACCCAGCCGAAAGTATCTGAAACTGTGAACGAAATAGCGTAACTATATATATTTATTATATGACCAAGATGTAACAAGCAATTTCATTGGCTGTTTTGACGTCACGTGCCAGTCAATATTTTGTTGTATTCACCGGCCTGTCAGTGAATATTACTTTTACGCTGACGTCATTGTATTTTCGTGACGTAACGTCTGATTTACGTTAATGTTAATGCCGTAACGTCGCGAGATAATAGCATGTAGTATCATCCTAAATATCTAAAGAAACTGTATTTAAAATTATCATATAATAAAACAATTGTTGACCTTTATTTCGGTCAATATGCAGTTTTTTTGACCTGCAAACATAACATATTGACCTCCGCTTCGCGTCGGTCAATATGATGTTTGCAGGTCAATAAAACTGCATATTCACCTCAACAAAGGTCAATAATTGTATAATATATAAATTACTGTGTCTTGCTCTTGAATTGTTAGACATAGTATGCAAATAAACAAGTTTAAACCAAATAGCGTAACTACTTATTTATTGCACTTGCGCATCTATTTTATATATTTTTAGCCAAAATGTAATGTATTCAACTGGGTAGATTTCGTGAAGTTCCGCTAAGCTCCGCCAAACTATTCAGTGACAAAAACGTGCTGCGATTGATATCTTGTTCAACGTTGTACATCTACTTTCTGTAAAAACCGAAACTGACAAAGAAAAGTATAACCCTTTCAGATTTATGCATCTAAGAAAAGTAAGTTTGATGAAAAATGAGATAAGTAGCGAAAATAAAACTAAATTACTCAGGGCTATGCAGCTATCGTTGATAATTGACTGAAGGTAGAGATAGTGCAAGGCTGTATCAGACAAAATTAGGAGTAGTCTAAATTCAAGATGCCCGCTCCCATGTTAACTTTATGCCTACTGAAATAGACTTGTAAAGACCAAAATAAGTAATCTACGTGCGATAATCTCGTTGCCACTTTTATATTCTATGACTAAAACACACGTTTTATAGCCGAAAAGTAGTTTGCGCTCTGTTAATTATATTTCCGTGTCTAACCCGACATGAGACGATCTTTCCACGTTCTAAAATACGTGATCGTTTTGCTGTACTGAAGTTTACGAATAATTTATTAGTTTCAAAACGCTGATAAAAGCTAATCAGGTCGTCTACACCTTCTTCTTGACCTGCGTGCTAAATATATGGCTCCTAGCTTATGCCGTTTTTCAGATATTTTGTTCACAAGCTTGTTCCTATACAAAATGGCTATGTCCAAAAAAAGGGAAATAACTCAATCGAAAATTTATGAAATAGGCTCAAAAGTTAATCAGGTCATCTACACCTTAGCCTATAACTGTATGCGAAATAAAGATCCTAGCTAATGTGGTTATTCAGATATTTTGTATACAAGCTTTTTTTCCTATACAAAGTGCCTATGTCTGAAAAAGGAGACTTACTCAACCGAAAATTCACGAAATATACTCAAAAGTTAATCAGGTCATCTACACCTTAGTCTGTAACTAAATGCCAAATATCAGGATCCTAGCTTAAGCGGTTCTTCAGATATTTTGTTCACAAGTTTGTTCCTATATAAAAAAAATCAAAGAGCCATAACTAGTAAAATCAGTCAAGCATGACCTCAGTAAAATATGATTATCTTCCGGTCATGGTAACAAAACTGGAAAGTTTATCAAAATCTTTCGAAAAATGAAGGAGGAGATGCGGAGACAAGAATTTCTGTTGACTAAATCACTTAACATGACAAAGGGCCATAACTCAAGTAAAAATCAGCTGAGCCTAAACTCGGTATAATATTATCCTTTTCAGGTCATGGGAACAATAACTGAAAAGGTTCATCAAAATCCAATGAAAACTGCAAGAGAAGTTGAAACGACAAGAAGTAATGTTGAAAAAATGACAAAGGGCCATAACTCTGGTCAAAATCAGTGAAGTATGACCTCGGTAAAATATGCTCATCTTCAGGTCATGGGAACAATAACTAGAAAGTTTCATCAAAATCCCTTGAAAACTGTAAGAGGAGTTGCGGATACAAAAAGTACTGTTGAAAAATGACAAAGGGCCATAACTCTGGTAAAAATCAGTGGAGCATAACCTCAGTAAAATATGATCATCATCAGGTCATGGTAACAACAACTGGAAAGTTTCATTAAACTCCTTTGAAAGCTGTAAGAGGAGTTTCGGAGACAAGATTGTGTCTACGGAGGGACCGACGGACAAACCCATTACTATCATTATACATGTAATAATAGTTCTTTTGACTACGTCGGGTGATAATAACTTACACGAAAAAGGAGATCAGTAGCGAAAATAAAACTAAATTACTCAGGGCTATGCAGCCATCGTTGATAATTGACTGAAGGTAGAAATAGTGCAAGACTGTATCTGACAAAATTAGGAGTAGTATATATTCAAGATGGCCGCTTCCATGTTATCTTTATGCCTACTGCAATAGTCGTTTAAAGACCAAATAGGTAATCTACGTGCGATAATCTCGTTGCCACATTTATATTCTATGACTAAAACATCTGGCCCAGTTGTTCAAAACTAACGGCATCGTTAGTTAACGAGACGTTAAAATTTCAAACTTTAATATCTCAAATATGACAATATTTTTGTTGAAAAAAATGTGAGAAGCTTTTGCACCGCAAAAGCTTCTCACATTTTTGCAACAAAAGATACCAGTGTATTTAATTATAAAGTCATAAAACACTTAACGAGTTGATCTCTTAACAAGCTCGTTAGGCTAACGATGCTTTGAACAACTGGGCCCTGTAAAATAACCGAAAAATAGTTTGCGCTCTGTTAATTTTATTTCCGTGTCTACCCGACATAAGACGATCTTTCCGAATCCTAAAATACGTGATCGTTTTGCTGTACTTAGGTTTACGAATAATTCACTAGTTTCAAAAACGCGTTTCACGCCGAAAATTGTGAAGCACGAAACGGACAGCAGAATACGCTAAATAACAAATTCCAGATGCCCCATCAATGACAATTTGTACAAGTCTCCAAAGTCCTATCAGTGGAAAAACGTCAAGACACGAATTATTATGACAAGCGGTCCGATAAATTGAGTCATATAACAGGCAAAAAGCAGGGGAAACATGCTTCTGAAAAATAACAAATTGCTCCACAAAAGACGATTTCCGTTACTGGTTTCCAATCGAGATTTAAGATATACAAAAGCGGGGTAGAGATTGGGTACTAAGCGGGGTAGAGACTGGGAGTTCCAATCTTGTATATTGCATTCTTGCCAATTCATTCAAGCTTATAAAATCGAAAGTAGGTCATTTAAGTTGCCAACTAAAATGTCCCAAATAGTTTTTGAAACCTTTTTATATGTAAGTCAAGAATGTTTTATCTAATTAAACCTGGAATATCGCGGTCATTCATAATGACGAAACAGCAGTGAGAAGCTTGCAGCGATACCTCACCACATTTTTTTCATATATTTTTACCCTTGATAGAGCAATGGGGTCATAACTAACTAAGTAACTAATGGAACTTAAAATACATGTGACGCATTTCAAGTTTTGTAAAGTTGTAAGGGACACCGTGCGTCCGATCAAAATGCTAGTTGTCTTTATAATGCAGCGGCACACCGCAAAAATGCCTTAGAACCTTGCGTTATGTAAGTTGCGTAATGTAATCACTCAGAAAAACCTGCATACTAAAGACGGTCATTTGTACAGACTGATCAGAGTCTCCTTTTTTAGTTTAAATTTTCCTCATGATCCGGAAATCTTGCATGCAAATTGAGGATAGACTGATCAGTCTGAGCTGATGCGTGGGCAGATCTGTATATATGTAAATCCGTCAAAGCAGAAATACTTCGAAGTCAAATTTATTGACAAAATGTAGCAAGAAAGCGATTTGAAGATTTACATGCATTTACATGTACCAAATGAGTGTATTCAATCTATCTGTGTGTGTGTCTTGACTAATACGCACAGCCGACAGTGTTATTTTTGCGCAGCTGAAGTGTTATTTGTATATGTACAATACAGTAGAGCCTGTGGGTAATTATCGCACATGCATTGTAACAGTCATGTCCATGACAAGAAGCGATGTTGTCTACACAATTCAGCATCTAATGCATTTTCATCGACATGTTCAAGAAAAGATGGTCCTGGAAATCTCTCATTAGGATGCAAGTAAAGAAAAGAATGGACAATGTCAAAGTTTGCAACTCTTTGAGGCTCATTAACGCCTTTGTGACAATTAATAAGCCACTTGTCTATTTCTCTCTGTCAGACCGAACAATGGAAACAAGCAACAACGTCCCCTCCATTCTTTAATATGAAATGCACAGGCTGTGCCCTCAGCTGGAAAGGTGATTGTTTCACTCTTTTGCGATTCATAAAGTGTTTGCCTGTTTACTACTAGTGTTTGGGGAAGCCAAATATTGGGGGATAATTGGTCAATTTTATGAAACAGCGGAGACAGAAAAAAAACAAGATCCATCGCCGAGGAAAAAGTACCAGTGTCTGGTACCACCGCATCATGAAAGTACACCAGCTCACACACAAGTGAAGGCTATGCATGCGCATTTACTTCACGAATTTGGCGCCAAAAATTAACAAGACTATTTTTGTAAGCTATAAACATTTGGTTACATGGGTACAAAATAACACACGTGCCAATCAACAGACTATTCAATAGACTAGTAGAGGCAATATAGTCCCTACAGCTTACTTATAAATATATCTACAACTTATATACATAAATGTTACATATAAACAAATTGGCACACGCCATACTTGATGCCTTATATTTATTATTGTGCATCTCAGAAAACCTGGGTAAAATACCTCGAAATATGTGATTATACTGCATAAACTGCGTACAAAGTGAAAATAGAATAGGGCATGCTTTGAAAAGGCTATATACATTTTATACAGCCAATCTACATAAGTCAACAAAGCGGCACACGCCTTACTTGATGTCTTCTGCTAATATTTTATATTGTGCATCTCAGAAAAAGTAAAAAGTATGCAAAGACCAGGCACTGAAACAATCAAAATCCAAATCCAGCCCTCAAACCATAGTTGGAAACAACTAAGATTACAAATAATCAAGATACAGAGAACATATGGCCAACCGAGTGAGCAGCTTGTTCCCAAAAGGTGGCCACTCAGTAACCCAAACCGAACCAAAAATAATAAGAACATACATAAGGTAAAACATCACAGAAACTCTGACACCAAAAACAGGCAACAGAGAACCACAACAGAACTACCGCCTTGGAACGGTCAGTAATGAATTACTGGGGGGCTTAAATCGATCTTACAGGCCCATCCTCACCCTCAGTTTCTGAAGTGGTACAAAACATTTAGTTGGTTGTTCGGTTCGCATGATAACCCTCTAACTCGTCAATGAATCATCACGGTAAACACATAAATCAAATTTCAACACCATGAAGAAGCAAAGACGAGGACTCAACAGATACAACGGGCCGTCTGACAGGTGGAGATCCCTGGCCTGCCAAACAACCCCACTGGAAATCTGAAGCAAAAGAGTGTCACCAGTTGAGCCCCGGTACAAAGTGGCACACGCCTTACTTGATGTCTTCTGCTAGTATTTTATATTGTGCATGTCCGAAAACCTGGGTACACTGTGTACATTGCTCACAAGTGAAAATAGAAACGGCCACCTTTTGTAAAGTCTATGTACATTGTCTACAAGCTATTTACATAAAGGTTACAGGTCGACACAATCACATACTTGATGGTTATAGATAATATTCTTCTGCAATACCTCGAAATATCTGCTTACACTGCGTACACTGCGTAAAAAGTGAAAATAGAAGAAAACACATGTTGAAAAGGCTATATACATCTTATACAGCATATCTACATAAGGGCACAAGGTGGCACACGCCTTACTTGATGTCTTCTGCTAATATTTTATATTGTGCATCTCAGAAAACCTGGGTACACTGCGTACATTGCTTACAAGTGAAAATAGAAACGGCCACCTTTTGTAAAGTCTATGCACATTGTCTACAACCTATCTACATAAAGGTTACAGGTCGGCACAATCACATACTTGATGATTATAGATAATGTTCTTATCAAATACCTCGAAATATGTGCGTACACCGCGTACACTGCGTACAAAGTAAAAATATAAGAGGGAATGTTTTGAAAAGGCTATATACATTTTATACAGCCAATCTACATAAGGGTACAAAGTGGCACACGCCTTACTTGATGTCTTCTGCTAATATTCTATATTGTGCATCTCAGAAAACCTGGGTTGTAGACAATGTACATAGGCTTTACAAAAGGTGGCCGTTTCTATTTTCGCTTGTAAGCAATGCACGCAGTGTACACAGGTTTCTGAGATGTACAATATGAAATATAAGCAGAAGACATCAAGTAAGGCGTGTGCCACTTCGTACCCTTAAGAAGATAGGCTGTATACAATGTATATAGCCTTTTCAAAACATGTCCTCTTATATTTTCACTTTGTACGCAGTGTACGCGGAGAAAACACATATTTCGAGGAATTGAATAAGAATATTATCTATATTCGTCAAGTATGTGATTGTGCCGACCTGTAACCTTTATGTAGATAGGTTGTAGACAATGTACATAGACTTTACAAAAGGTGGCCGTTTCTATTTTCATTTGTAAGCAATGTACGCAGTGTACCCAGGTTTTCTGAGATGCACAATATAAAATATTGGCAGAAGACAGCAACTAAGGTGTGTGCCACTTTGTACCTTTATGTAGATAGGCTGTATAAGATGTATATATCCTTTTCAAAACATGCCCTCTTCTATTTTCACTTTGTACGCAGTGTGTACGCAGTGTAAGCAGATATTTTGAGGTACATGTATTGGATAAGAATATTATCTATAATCATCAAGTATGTGATTGTGCCGACCTGTAACCTGTATGTAGATAGGTTGTAGACAATGTACATAGACTTTACAAAAGGTGGCCGTTTCTATTTTCACTTGTAAGCAATGTACGCAGTGTACACAGGTTTTCGGACATGCACAATATAAAATATTGGCGGAAGACAGCAACTAAGGTGTGTGCCACTTTCTTCCCTTATGTAGATAGGCTGTATCTACATAAACCACCAAACCATTCCATACCACCACGAAAACACCACAAACCAGCCTGCCTGGATGCAAATCAACCTCTGCCCCCCCAAACAAACTGTTTACGAGTGGCTTTTCTTTTTATATAGATTTCAGTTTAGATAGCAAACAACACTAGAAGCCAATAGCCAATAGCAGATATGAGGCAACCGCCCCCATCAGCACCCTCAGTGCTTTGATTATGACACGACGCTATCCACTGAAAAACAGCGACGTCATATGATAAACATACATTGCGTCATAACACTAGCAAAAGCGTGTATGTGGGGGAGGGGGATTCATTCAAATTCTCGTATCGCCCTGTTGGCCATAGAAAATAATAACAAAATTGAGATAATCAGTGGTATCCTCCGTCCTATGCATTGTGTTTTTATCATAAGGAAAACTTTATGATATCGAAAATTGGCGATTTTGATTGCTAACTAAAATGACCCAAAAAGTTAAATTCAAAATATAGTAGAAAATCAAGGAGGTTTTGTAAGTTTAGACCGGACCAATGACGGCTCTTTTTTATGACAAAAATATAATGAAAAACGTGCAGTGATACCGTTCGGAAAAATAATTCATGAATTTTGACCAATGAGAGTTGCCTACCAGATGTATAAATTCATGTATTTATTTTATCATGAGATGATTATGTAATTTTTTCACTAGTTTTGGCATTATAAGTGACTGTCACTGGCCAAGACCTTGAGTTTATTCATTAAACCTTTAGAAAAAAATCATTTAGATTATTTTGTTGGCAACCTGGGTACCATAAACTTGATTATATAGAGTAAATACAATGTGCATATTTGTGTATATTTATCATTGCTTAACGGGGAACCAAAAGCATAGTATATTATGTTCCATTTACTTTTTGCAAGCTATACATGACAAAATGTAAGTATATTAGCCGACATCTTGTCATCAGTCGTAAAGGTAAAATCGTTCTATATTTAAGAATTGAAATTTGATTTTTCAGCGTTCATTGTGTGATGAAGCCAGTAGGTGGAGCTAAAATTCGATGAAGCGCCAAGCGCTTCTTGTAGAATTTTAGCGACGACCACTGGCTTCTTCACACGATGAAAGCTGATAAATCAAATTTTTATTCTTATATTTACACCTTACTTTTAGACCCTTCCCGTGATGTTTTCGTTGTAATTTGATGTAGAATATGCAAGATATGCGTCGATGAAAATGTAGTAACGACGTATTCGGCCATTACGTTGAACAGCCGTCGCCATAACGTGACGACGATCGAACGTTACGCGGACCAATCAAGACGTTTGTTTATCCCCGACGTCGCTTGACGACAACGTGACATGATCAATTGTCGTTCATCGGTGTATTAAGCCAGTTGCTCTAATAGGTTTACCTATGGGAAGTCAGTGGTAAGTGTAAATATTATGGTTTGGTTTTTGACGATTACACGAAAGGGGTATATTTTTTAGTAAAGGGGATAAATTCTGTCTTCCCTTTTTCAAAAAATTCTCCGTTTACTTGTTATTATAGTTCAATTCTCGCTTCATTTCGTATATTTTTCAGTCGAATATATTGGATGAGCCGGACATAAATGGATATAAATATGCATGCCTCAGTGATTAAATTGAGTCTTTTTGATCTGACTGCGATACGTTTAAAGTGCAATCGTACATTTGTTTAGAGTGGTCGTGACAATGGTGTTATTTTATATTCATTTAGATTTCATTGGTGTTTTCCCTTTTAAGTTTGATCATATGTACCTATATATATTCAAAAAAAATCAGCAATATACATGTAACAATACCGTGTGAATATATAAATATCACAGGAGTGGAACAAAGGTATGAATGCTTCTTTGGTTCCTGTTAATACTTAATGATCAAGGTGCGTTTACATACATATTATCTTTTCCTGAGCTTCTCGATCTTATCATTTAAATATTTAAGTTTAACGGAAATATTTTACTGAAACTCAAAACCTCGAATGTTTGACATGTCGTCACACGCTTCTGTTTTACCTTAGGCGGAAAAGGTTTAAAAAAAATAGGAATTCATGGAGCAAGACTGTCTGCACAGTATTTCAAATGAGAAATGCTTCTAAAACGATTATTTAACATGCCAAATTGAATTCACATTTAGGATTATGCAACATTGCAAAAAATTTGGATAACAAGAGATTTGACGACATTTTAGCTGAAATCCATGATTGTTTATTAGATCTGGCGTCATTTTATCTGAAATCCATGACTGTTTATGAGATTTAGCGACATTTTAGCTGAAATCCATGACTGTTTATTACATTTGGCGACGTTTTAGCTGAAATTCATGACTGTTTATGAGATTTGGCGACGTTTTAGCCGAAATCGATGCCAGTGTTTTGTCTGCTTCTTTTGTTGCATTTTTTTTGTTGTTGTTTGTTTGTTTATTTGTTTTGTAACTGGTCTGAATTAATCAATATCTGTTACCCTTGTGTATCACAAAAGCAATTAATGTGTCGCCAAAAATACTCAAAATTAGTTATAAAATATTTTAAATGTTTTGTTTTATTATCATTATGTACATTTTATTGTAGAAAACACAGGTTTTACCGGGGTTACCGACAGGATGGAGCACAAGGGAGTGTAACGAAAGCACACAAGGTGAGTAACAGGTGTACCATACTATTCTAAGTACTACACATGTGACTTACTTGGCAGAACAAAATGTTGTTTCCAGTGTTGCGAAAAAGGAGAATGGCAGGAAAAAGCAAGCTTCAGGTAGGCATTTTGCAGACACTTATAGGAAACGCTGTAATTTATTCTCAATGATGCCAAAACAGGGAAAAGAGGACAGGGGACAGAATGGGGTTCGCAGCTCCTTCTTTCCTGCAATTCTTTCTTTCTTTCATTTTCCCCTCTTTGTTTTGTCTTTCTCTCTTTCTTCTTTTTCTTCGTTGATATCTTCTTGGCTTAATTATTATTGGTGCATGCATAGCGTGTGGCATCGTCGTCTCAGTGCTGGTACCTTAAAAAGTCCATGGACACTGGGAAGACGATTTTCTTGCCGTTGTGTTGATACAAGTTTATTTATACTTTTGATAATAACATTATTCCACATTTAGAAATTGTATAATATGTAATATGTTTGTTTCTTGTCATGTCTTGCTGTGTTTGATACTGTAGGGGGGGGGGGGGGGGGGTCTTTAGATAATGTTGTGAGAACTTGTAGCCCAACCCCAATCATATAAAGGCAATAAAATATATCTAATTTAAGAACACAGTATTTAAGCAGCCTAAGTTTTAACATGAAATATGACCCAAATCCAGTGTCGCGGTATTGAAAAATAAAGATAAAATATTAATAAATTACTTTTATCTACTTATTTATTACTTCACTTATTTTTATTTTATGATTATACGTGTTTATTTACTTATTTTCAAGTCTATTTTTTTTCAGAAATTGTATGCGACCATTTTATGAAAGGCATGCGTTTTTTTTTTTTTTTTTTTTTCTTCATTTGTATTGTCTGTTTGTTCGGTTTTCTTCATTAAACATCTGATTGTAGTCTTTAACCCTTTTTGACCAGTGGACCTGTCCGTCCTTATATATGGATGAGTCCATTTCTAGTTTAAAATACTTCTAGTGGATGTTTTCATTTTTACTATATTTTGCATGGAAATTCCGATAAGCAAACAGTGTAGACCGGATCAGACACCGCGTTCTGCGGCGTCTGAACTGGGTCTGCACTGTTTGCACATGTCCCCAAAACGGGTTTCAAGTCTTAAAAGGGTTACATGTAACGTGTATGCGACTTGATACAAGGACAATATGTTTTAAGCCGGCTGACCTGGGTTTCAAAAAGTTTTGGCCCTCACACTGTGTTGTCCTTGTGGATAGCAACATGCACCACTCCTATTTAGCTACTGATTCCATGTGAGATCATATTGCTGTCTGCAGTTGTCAAGGGCGTAGCTACCTATACGGCAAATACGCAAGTGCGTATTGAAATTTTGTCAAAATTGACAAAATTTCAAAACGCACCTGCATATTTGCATGGTGAAAATTTATAAATTAGACAAGATTTCAATACCAATTACCAAAGTGGCTGAAATACTAGCTTTCCCTTCAAGAAGTAGAGAATAAAACATGGTTGTGCGTATTATGAAATTGCCCCTAGTTACGCCCCTGGTTGTTGACTCAAGAGACATACCCCAGTGAGATTATGCTTCAGCAGGAAAACGCGCGTGCTACGAACTCCTTCCTCAACCACCCTGCTTTCCAGACCTAGCCCCCGACGACTTCCATTTCTTTCCAAGGCTGAAAAACCACCTTTGGGACCAGAGAGCTGCCTACTGCTGTGGAAGGCTAGTTATGGACTCAAGATGTTGAGTTTTAACGATCGAGTATTAATGACTGGAAACTAGATGGAACACGTTCATGGAGCTGAAAGGGGACTATGTTGAAAAATAAAGCAGTATATACCCAAATATCTCGTTCATTCTGTGAGGCTCCAAGTCGTTTGATATCTCTCGTATAACCCAGCGGGCATACGACGCTGCAACAATGCTTGATTCGAATCTGGTTAAATGCCGTTTGCCGACTAGTAAATTCAAAATTAGATACGTCTGCCTTTTGTTTTTGTTTAAGGGCCTTCTCAAATGGGGTCAACTAATTTTTGCAAGGGTTATGTTTTCCAGAGATGGAAACAAAAAGGCACAAAACAAACTACTACATGTATTTGTTATTGTTATTATTTGCAGATCCACTCATCACCATACGATATGAAAAGCATGAAGAGTAAGATAATATGACGCCATTGGTGAGAGGTACGCAGTAGATGGCATACAACACTGTTGTTCATTATCCAAACCCTTACCGAAAGGATACAAGATCTAAATATGGTAAGTTCCAACACAAGAGATTGTGAGAATATACATTGTATAGGCTACAAGCGCTAAGACCGCCTTTTAGCTCGCCTGTACGAAAGTACAGGCAGCTATTCTTGTCACTCTGACGTCGGCGTGGGCGTGGGTGTGGGCGTCACACTTTAATGTTTTACGTTAAAGTCTTTTATGTGATGGGCAAGGCACTGCAGGTTAGCTATCTGCTATCCTGTACGCGGACAGGTCTTGCTAATACGCCTTAGCACTACTTTTGTATCTCTAAATCATAGCAGAAATAGCAAAGTTACAACCAACAACCTAATATCGTCGCATTTAAGAGGGAAATACGTACACGCGCTTACATAGGGTGATACCTGCATCGTGAACTCTGGCGTCTTGAATAAATAAAAGTGTCATATGAGCCGCGACACGAGAAAACCAACAATGTGGTTGTGTGCCCAGCGCAGACTCAGATCAGCCTGGGCATCCGCCCAGTCTGATCAGAGCCTTCGCTGTCCGCATGGAGGTAGCTAAGACCCTTAGGTACCCTTTCAGCTCTTAATAAAGAGTCTGCGTGGAATGGGCAAATGCCTAGGCGGATCTAAGTCTGCGCTGGGAGCACAACCACATTGTTGGTTTTCTCGTGTCGCGACTCATATATTGAATAGCTAATTATACTGTTGATTGCACTTTCGATTTCACTCGTCAGGATGAAAGGTAAAATTTCTTCTCTATCCCGTTTCCAGTGGCTTTCTTCGACCTTCTGGCTGTCCTAGAATATCCACTATGACAGACTCTTTCAACTGAAGTTACAGAATTTGAAATTGACTATTTGATTGGCTGGCTGCCTGTTCACAGTATCCGAACGCACTGTACCATCTCTTCCGGTTTTCATAGCGTTGAATCGAGAGTACAAAATTCGCTTATAACCAGTAGTTGGAAACCATTATGTTTTAAGTTTTTATCTGGAATCTGCTGCGTCATTTATAGTTATTCAGCTTCGAAAATGTAAAGAGGTAAGTTTAATATAATTTGCTCTTCGGTCTTTTACTTTATTGCTCTGTACAATAAAAAACTCCTTGCCGTCAGATTTTTTTCCGAACAGCTTAAGTTAACACGAGATTGTGTCATGCAAAACCTAGCTATCATCCTTTTATCAAAACTAACAAACTGTAGATTGATAACGCCTTCCGTTTATTCTAAAGGCTTTTTTATAAAACATGTAAGAAAATGCTCAAAATGGTTTTAGAATCATGCCAAGGGCGATTTAAATACTGTACCAATTACTACCCACCTATACACTACATTGTACAGGGTAATAAAGTAAAAGAACATACCTCTTTACATTTTCGAAGCTGAATAACTATAAATGGCGCAGCATATTCCGGATAAAATCTCAAAACATAATGATTTCCGACTACTGGTTATAAGCGAACGTTTGTACCCTCGATTCAACGCTATGAAAACCGGAAGAGATGGTACAGTTAGTTCGGATACTGTGCTGTTACTAAATAAGAAAATTTCTAGTAGTAAAGTAAGGTATGATGTGAAGGAAAGTCAGACTTCGCCGAGGTAACATGGGTTAAAGCATTCCAGAGACACATTGTTTTCTATATAATTGAGCCGCGACACAACAAAACCAACAAAGTGACATGTGCACCCAGCGAAGATTCAGATCAGCCTGGGCATCCGCCCAGTCAGATCAGAGAGTTCTCGTTGAGCTTAAAGGGCAGCTAAAGGTCTAAGTTAGCTAGATGCAGACAGTGAAGTCTCTAATCAGACTGGGGAAACGGACAGGCTGATCTGAGTCTTCGCAGGGTGCACACGCCACTTTGTTGGTTTTGTCGTGTCGCGGCCTATATCGAGCGCAAAGATGAAGCAAAACGTAAAGGCAAACACGAGTTTTCCTAATTTGTTATATTCGTATACATTTCTCTAAAGATGGATCTCTGTGCAAACAGGGGTAGGAAACTGAAAACGACCATTAATTTACATTTACATGTCTGCGTTTAGCATAGCATGCCTGTCAGCGTCATGTCCATTGCATAAGAATACTTTCCTAGCTCGTGTTTTCGTACAGGCGATGTAAAGTTGGTTACGGCTGCAATTTCAGCGAGTTACGAGAAATATGAGAAATATATTTAGTTTAATCGCCAGTTTGTGTGTGTGAGATTGTTTTTTTTTCTTTTGAGGAGTACATGTATTGTAAATGGCTATTTTTGTTGATGAATGGCTCCGCTTAAATAAGAACGTTTATCATATGACGTCGCATCTGAGAGTGTAATAAAGCCATGCATTAAAAACGATAATCCACTGATGGATTAAATATGCAAATTACGTCATAACGTTATGCGTTGTCGTCCATAAAACGTCGCGTTTTCTAATAGCGAAATCGTGACGTTTTAGTGCAAAAGGACGGGTTACACTTTGGCCGTTTTTGTGCCCACGACCGATCTTGATGAAATTTATGTTTATAAAAGCTTGGCATTTGGCCGTTTATATAAGCACATTTTTAAGTTTGCGGTTTCATAAATAATCACGTGACTTCCGGTTTATTGCATATGGGGTGCTGAACGGGTTACGCTAACTTTTTGCGGTTTTTCGATATAATCAGCGATTCCGCTGACATATCAGCCCTCAAAACTGCCAGATATGATACTTTTGGTTCTTATCCACAGTCTTAAAGAGATATATTCGCTCAAAACATCAAGTAAAGAGACATTTTATTTGAATTTTTACGAAACCTCAGAACAGTAGATTTTACAAGTGTTTATTAACACAATAATAAGCATGTAAAGCGTTTGTTTTTTTGTGAAAATAATGAAACAAATGAACAGGAAGTCGATTATAACCAACCGATATTGTTAAGCAAATGTATTCTTGGCGAAACGCTTTGCACGCTTGTGCTCTGGCAAGTGCGTGAAAAGGTCATCAACCTTCTTTTTTTTAAGCATTATTCACTACTTATACATATAATGAAAGCTTCATCATATCAAATATTAATAAACGCGTATGAAATATTACGTATTTATTGATGCTATACAGGTACAGATGTTTAAAATATTAGTCAAAATCAGTGAACCAAGAAATTAAGGTCACAGGGACCTACATGTAGTACCAAATGAGACGCAGCGCTGAAGTGACTTATTATTTCCAAGTCCAAGGAAGATTCAATTAAATATTAGTTCGAAATAAAACATTTATTCAATGGATCCTGAAATACAAGTCACAATGACCTACAAATAGTATGACGTCATTTTCAATGTCTAACTGAACCATTGTCTTTAGTATGATGCATATATAATGTTGAATATATCAGAAAAGAACAGTGAACGTTTAAATATGTCACAGTAACCTACAAATAATATGAGGATTTTTTTTTGCATCATTTGACTGACCAACTATTTGTAATTATGTTGCTAATCCAAAAACCGTGTTGAGAAATAAGTTAAAATCCTGGTCCATGCATAAAGTTTAAAGATTCAGTGTGCATGGATGCGTTGCAGTTCCTGCATTTAATGGATATGATCCGATCAAATATAAGCACTCTTACCCCAATGCAAAGATATCAAAAGAGGTAAGGAAAAAGCTCATCCAAGTAACTGTTCATGCAAAGTTAGTAGACCAAAGTTCAAGGTCACAGAATTTTGCATCAGCTTCAGGCAGAGGAATACATCATCTGACCACGTCGCAACATTATAACATCAGAGGTTATATCACAGCATGATGATTGAGGACATTCAGTATAACGCCTTACATACGCATATTACGCCATACCGATACGTATGCCCAGCGCTGCTGCGCCCCCCCCCCGACCCCCCCCCCCCCCCCCCCACACACACACACAAACACACGGAATCCTTGGTGGGGGCATTAGGAACACATACTACATAGATGAACACTTTGAGAAAGATGTGTTGTGTCGAATAATGCCTCAGTATTTTCTATCAGTTACAAAATACACTGCTGCGATTTTGATATAAATCCGTTAGTCCTAGTGTTGGAATCATGAAAATTTACCCAAAAAGTTTATTTTTCGTTTACTCCTACCCCCGTAACCACTCTAATATAACCCGATTATGATGAATATGTATATGGGGAATAATTATATATAAAAATTGTAGTGGTTACGAGGGTAGGATGAAGTGAAATTTGGATGCATAGTGGACGTTGGTAGTTCAAATTCCCATAAGCTCAATGTTAACTGCTGCAGACAGTACATGTATTTAACCGCAAAATTAACCTAAAAGGCATTAAAATACGGGAAAATGAAATCGTACAGAATAAACAAGAAACATATAGCTAACATTTCTGCATGTTTTTGTGGTTATTTGCCTACCTTCGAAAATCGGCCATTTCAGTGGGCACATTGCAATAGTAAAGTGTAACTCGTCCTTTGCTAATAAAATGCAATTTTAGTGTCATATGATAAATAGAATTTTGCATTCGTCCTCCTGTATTATTGAATTTATTAAACTCGTTGGTGAAAAAGATATAGAGGATATTTGACTTTTTCAGTGTAAGATCGATTTTTATTTCACCGAATGAACACCAAAAGCAGTATTTTCACGAGTGGCGAAGCCACGAGTGAAAATACCAGTTTTGGTGTTCATGAGTGAAATAAAAATTCATCTAACACTGAAAAAGTCAAATTTTCTATTTCTTTTATGCTTTAAAATCGCAATAATTCTGTTTATTCAAGAGCGTCAGCCATCACGACAGAAACACAACTTTCTTTCTAGCCGCTTTGTGTCAAATTTGATGCTTCCAGCGTGTTTATTGGGTATGATATTGGTTGTAAACAGAGTTTGCAACTAAAAAATAGCTTCAAATGTCATTTTGATAATGTTCGTGAAGTTGGCTGCCAGTTGCCAGTTGCCAATTGCCTATTCAATCGGCAACTGGCAAATGGCAGCTAACTTCACATTCTAGATGCCAATTCGCAAATTCTCGCGAATTGGCGACAGGCAACTGGCAGCTAGTTGCCGGTTCGATTTGAGATGCTTTTACAGCTGAATAGGAAACTGGCAAACGGCAGCAACATGCCAATTCGCGTGAATTGGCAACTGGCAGCCAGATGCCAATTCGACTCGAGAGGGTTTTTGAGCATTCCAGGTGAATAGGCAACTGGCAAACGGCAGCCAAGTGCCAATTCGATTTGAGAGGATTTAAGCCGATTTAAGCTAAATAGGAAACCGGCAAACGGCAGCCAGATGCCAATTCGCAAATTCTTGCAAATTGGCAACTGGCAACTGGCAGCCAGATGCCAATTGGATTTGAGAGGGTTTAAGACGATTAAATCTACACAGGAAACCGACAAACGACAGCCAGATGACATTTCGCTAGTTCTTCTGAACTGGAAACTGGCAACTGGCAGCCAGATGCCAATTCGATTCATGAGTGTTTAAGACGATTAAAGTCATGAAGGAAACCGGTAAACGGCAGCCAGATGCCAATTCACTAATTCTTGCGAATTGGCAACTGGAAGCCAGATGCCAATTCGATTCCAGAGGGGTTAAGAAAATTGAAGCTACATAGGAAACCGGCAAACGGCAGCAAGATGGCGATTCGAAAAGGTTTATGAATTGGAAACTGGCAACTGGCAGACAGTTGCCAATTCGATCTGAGAGGGTTTCAGACGATTTAAGCTACATAGGAAACCTGCAAACGGCAGCCAGATGCCAATTCGCTAATTCTTGTGAACTGGCAACTGGCAACTGGCAGCCAGATGCCAATTCGATTCGAGAGGGTTTAAGACGGTTAAAGCTAAATAGGAAACAAGCAAACGACATCCAGATGCCAATTCGCTAATTTTTTCCGAATTGGCAACTGACAACTGGCAACTGGCAGCCAGATGCCAATTCGATTTTCGAGAATTTAAGACGATTAAAGCTACATAGGAAACCGGCAAACGGCAGCCAGATGCCAATTCACTAATTCTTATGTATTTGCACCTGGCAACTGGCAGACAGATGATAATTCTATTTGGGAGGGCTTAAGACGATCATAGCTAAATAGACATCGGCAAAAGGCAGACAGATGCCAATTCGCAAATTCTTGTGAATTGAAACTGGCAATCAGATACCAATTCGATTAGAGCGGATTTAAGACGATTAAACCTAAATAGGAAACCGGGACACGGCAGCCACATGCTGATTCGCTATTCTTGTGAATTGGCAAGTGGCAACTGGCAGCCAGATGCCAATTTGATTTCAGAGGGCTTAAGACGATAAAAGTTTCAGGAAACGGGCTAAAGGCAACCAGATGCCAATTTGCTAATTCTTGTGAAATGACAACTGGCACCCAGATGCCAATTCGATTTTTGAGGGTTTAAGTTGATTAAAGCTAAATAGGTATCCGGCAAAAGGCAGCCAGATGCCAGTTCGCTAATTCTTGTGAAACGGCATTTAGCCACAGGCAGCTAGATGCTAATTCGATTAGTGAGGGTTTAAGACGATCAAAGCTACATAGGAAACCGGCAAAATGCAGCCAGATGCCAATTCGAATTTTTTTATGAATTGGCAACTGGCAACTAGCAGCCAAATGTCAATTCGATCTGAAAGTGTTTAAGACGATTAAAGCTTCATAGGAAATCGGCAAACGACATACAGATGACATTTCGCTAGTTCTTCTGAACTGGAAACTGGCAACTGGCAGCCAGATGCCCATTCGATTCATGAGTGTTTAAGACGATTAAAGTCATGAAGGAAACCGGTAAACGGCGGCCAGATGCCAATTCACTAATTCTTGCGAATTGGCAACTGGAAGCCAGATGCCAATTCGATTCCAGAGGAGTTAAGAAAATTGAAGCTACATAGGAAACCGGCAAACGGCAGCAAGATGGCGATTCGAAAAGGTTTATGAATTGGAAACTGGCAACTGGCAGACAGTTGCCAATTCGATCTGAGAGGGTTTCAGACGATTTAAGCTACATAGGAAACCTGCAAACGGCAGCCAGATGCCAATTCGCTAATTCTTGTGAACTGGCAACTGGCAACTGGCAGCCAGATGTCAATTCGATTCGAGAGGGTTTAAGACGGTTAAAGCTAAATAGGAAACAAGCAAACGACATCCAGATGCCAATTCGCTAATTTTTTCCGAATTGGCAACTGGCAACTGGCAGCCAGATGCCAATTCGATTTTCGAGAATTTAAGACGATTAAAGCTACATAGGAAACCGGCAAACGGCAGCCAGATGCCAATTCACTAATTCTTATGTATTTGCACCTGGCAACTGGCAGACAGATGATAATTCTATTTGGGAGGGCTTAAGACGATCAAAGCTAAATAGACATCGGCAAAAGGCAGACAGATGCCAATTCGCAAATTCTTGTGAATTGAAACTGGCAATCAGATACCAATTCGATTATAGCGGATTTAAGACGATTAAACCTAAATAGGAAACCGGGACACGGCAGCCACATGCTGATTCGCTATTCTTGTGAATTGGCAAGTGGCAACTGGCAGCCAGATGCCAATTTGATTTCAGAGGGCTTAAGACGATAAAAGTTTCAGGAAACGGGCTAAAGGCAACCAGATGCCAATTTGCTAATTCTTGTGAAATGAAAACTGGCACCCAGATGCCAATTCGATTTTTGAGGGTTTAAGTTGATTAAAGCTAAATAGGTATCCGGCAAAAGGCAGCCAGATGCCAGTTCGCTAATTCTTGTGAAACGGCATTTAGCCACAGGCAGCTAGATGCTAATTCGATTAGTGAGGTTTTAAGACGATCAAAGCTACATAGGAAACCGGCCAAATGCAGCCAGATGCCAATTCGAATTTTTTTATGAATTGGCAACTGGCAACTAGCAGCCAAATGTCAATTCGATTTGAAAGTGTTTAAGACGATTAAAGCTTCATAGGAAACCGGCAAACGACATACAGATGCCAATTTGAAATTTTTTATTAACTGGCAACTGGCAGCCAGATGACATTTCGATTTGAGAGTGTTTAAGACCATTACAGCTACATGGGAAACCGGCTAACGGCAGTCAGATGCCAGAAAAGTTTAATGAATTGGCAACTGGCAACTGGCAGCCAGATGCCAATTCGATTTGGGCGGGTTTTAGACGATTAAGGCTAAATAGGAAACCGGCAAACGACATGCATATGTCAATTTTCAAATTCTTGTGAATTTGAAACAGGCAGTCTGGCAGCCAGTTGCCAATTCGATTTGAGAGGGTTTCAGGCGATTTAAGCTACATGGGAAACCTGCAAACGACAGCAAGATGCCAATTCGCTAATTCTTTGAACTGTAAACTGGCAACTTGCAGTCAGATGTAAATTTGATTCGAGAGGGTTTAAGACGATTAAAGCAAAGTAAAATAACCGGCAAAAGGCAGCAAGTTGCGAATTGGCAACTCGCAGCCAGATGCCAATTCGATTTGATAGGGTTTAAGACCATTAAAGCTACTTAGGAAACTGGAAAACGACAGCCAGATGCCAAATCGAAAAATTTCATGAATTGGTAACTGGCAACTGGCAGCCGGATGGGAATTTTATTCAAGAGGTTCTGAGACGACTAAATCTATCTAGGAAAACGGCAAACGACATTCAGATGCCAGTTCGCAAATTCTTGTGAATTTGCAACTGGCAACTGGTAGCCAGATGCCAATGTGATTTGAGAGGGTTTAAGACGATTAAAGCAACATAGGAAACCGTCAAACAGCAGTCAAATGTCAATTCGCTAATTCAAATGAACTGGCAACTGGCAGCCAGATGCCAATTCGATTTGAGAGGGTTAAAGACGATAAAAGCCAACTCAAAAACCGGCAAACGGCAGCCATATGCCAGTTTGCTTATTCTTGCGAATGTGCAACTGGCAACTGGCAGCCAAATGCCAATTCGATTTGAGAGGGTTTAAGATTATTAAAGCTACTTTGGAAACCGGAAAACAGCAGCCAGATGCCAATTCAAATTTTTTTATGAATTGGTAACTGGCAACTGGTAGCCTGATGCCAATTCGATTCGAAATGGTTTGAAACGACTATATGTATCTAGGAAAACGGCAAACGACATCCAGATGCAATTCGCAAGTTCTTGTCAACCAGATGCCAATTCGGTTTGAGAGTGTTTAAAACGATGAGACTTACATAGGAAACCGAAAAACGACATCCAGATGCCAATTCGAATGTTTTTAACGAATGGGCAACTGGCAACTGGCAGCCAGATATCAATTGGATTTGAGAGTGTTTAAGAACATTAAAGCTACATAGGAAACCGGAAAACGGCAGCCAGATGCGAATTCATGATTTTTTTATGAATTGGCAACTGGCAGCCAGATGCCAATTCGATTTGAGACTGTTTAAGACGAGTAAAGCTACATAGGAAACCTGCAAACGGCAGCCAGATGCTGATCCGAAATTTTTTATGAATTTATAACAGGCAACTGGCAGCCAGAGGCCAATTCGATTTGAGCGGGTGTTAGACGATTAAAGCTAAATAGGAAACCGGCAAACGACATCTCGATGCCAATTCGCAAATTCTTGTGAATTGGACACTGGCAACTGGCAGCCAGTTGCCATTTCGATTTGAGAGGGTTTCAGGTGATTTTAGGTAACCTGCAAATGGCAGCCAGATGCCAATGTGCTAATTCTTATAAACTGGCAACTGGCAACTGACAGCCAGATGCCAATTCGATTCGAGAGGGTTTAAGATGATTAAAGGCAAGTAAAAAACAGGCAAACGGCAGCCAGATGCCATTTCTCTAACTATCGCGAATTGGCTAATGGCAACTGGCAGCCAGATGCCAGTTCGATTTGAGAGTGTTTAAGTCGATTAAAATTACTTAGGAAACCTGCAAACGGCAGCCAGATGCCAATTCGGTATTTCTTATGAAATGGCAACTGGCAGCCAGATGCCAATTCGATTCGATTGTGTTTATGACGATTAAGCCAAGTAAAAAACCGTCAAACGGCAGCCAGATACCAGTTCATTAATTCTCGCGAATTGGCAAGTGGCAACTGTTAGCCCCAGATGCCAGTTCGATTTGACAGTGTTTAAGACCATTAAAGCTACTTAGGAAACCAGCAAACGGCAGCCAGATGCCAATTTGAAATTTTTCATGAATTGGTAACTGGCAACTGGCAGCCGGACGCCAATTCGATTCGAGAGGGTTTGAGACGACTAAATCTATCTAGGAAAACGGCAAACGACATTCCGATGCCAATTCGCAAATTTTTGTGAACAGGTAACTGGCAGCCAGTTGCCAATTCGATTTGAGAGGGTTTGGGACCATTAAAGCTACATAGGAAACCGGCGAACAGCAGCCAGATGCCAATTCGCTAATTCTTATGAACTGGCAACTGGTAACTAGCAGTCAGGTTCCAATTTGATTCCAGAGGGTTTAAGATGATTAAAGCCAAGTAAAAAACAGGCAAACGGTAGCCAGATACCATTTCGCTAATTCTTGTGAATTGGCTACTTGCAACTGGCAGCCAGATGCCAGTTCGATTTGAGAGGGTTTAAGTCTATTAAAGCTACATAGGAAACCTGCAAACGGCAGCCAGATGCCAATTCGGTATTTCTTATGAACTGGCAACTGGCAGCCAGATGCCAATTCGATTCGATTGGGTTTATGACGATTAAAGCCAAGTAAAAACCGTCAAACGGCAGCCAGATACCAGTTCAACAATTCTCGCGAATTGGCAAGTGGCAACTGTTAGCCAGATGCCAGTTCGATTTGAGAGCGTTTAAGACGATTAAAGCTACTTAGAAACCAGCAAACGGCAGCCAGATGCCAATTTGAAAATTTTTATGAATTGGTAACTGGCAACTGGCAGCCGGATGCCAATTCGATTCGAGAGGGTTTGAGACGATTAAATCTATCTAGGAAAACGGCAAACGATATTCCGATGCCAATTCGCAAATTCGTGTGAATAGGCAACTGACAGCCAGTTGCCAATTCGATTTGTGAGGGTTTAGGATGATTAAAGCTACATAGGAAACCGGCGAACAGCAGCCAGATGCCAATTCGCTAATTCTTATGAACTGGCAACTGGTAACTAGCAGTCAGGTGCCAATTTGATTCCAGAGGGTTTAAGATGATTAAAGCCAAGAAAAAATCCGGCAAACGGCAGCCAAATGCCATTTCGCTAATTCTTGTGAATTGGCTACTGGCAACTGGCAGCCAGATGCCAGTTGGATTTGAGAGGGTTAAAGACGATTAAAGCTACTGAGAAACCGGCAAACGGCAGCCATATTCCAGTTTGCTAATTCTTATGAACTGGCAACTTGCAGCCAGATGCCAATTCGATTCGATAGGCTTTAAGCCAATTAAAGCCAAGTAAAACAATTTTATGAATTGGCAACTGGTAGCCAGATGCCAGTTCGATTTGAGAGCGTTTAAGACGATTAAAGCTACTAAGGAAACCAGCAAACGGCAGCCAGATGCCAATTCGAAAAATTTTATGAATTGGTAAGTGGCAACTGGCAGCCGGATGCCAATTCGATTCGAAAGGGTTTGATACGACTAAATCTATCTAGGAAAACGGCAAACGACATTCCGATGCCAATTCGCAAATTCTTGTGAATTGGCAAATGGCCACTGGCAGCCAGTTGCCAATTCGATTTGTGAGGGTTTAAGACGATTAAAGCTACATAGGAAACCGGCGAACAGTAGCCAGATGCCAATTCGCTAATTCTTATGAACTGGCAACTGGCAGCCAATTCGTTTTCGGGCAGTTTTGATGCAGTTATAGAGAATAACAGGTGAATAGGCAACCGGCGAAATGCAGCACGATGCAAATTTGCGGTCCATGCGAAGTGGCAACTGTTAATGGGCAGCCAGATGCCAGTTAGAGCTTAGCGGGTGAATAGAAAACTTGTATATGGCAGCAAGATACCGATTCGCAAATTAATGTGAATTGGCACTGGCATTTGTCAGTCAGATGCGAATTCAAATTGAGGCAGTTAAAGAGACAATTATTCAAATGGGCAACCGGCAAACAGCAGCTAGTTGTCGATTCGTCAATCCTGGTGAAGTGGCAACTGGCAGCCAGCTGGCATTTCTAAGTGAGAGGGCTTCAGACTAGAAAATATTAATAGGGAACAGTTACTGGAAGCTGACAGCCAAATGCCAAAATCTAAATAGGCAACTGGCAAACTGTAACCAAATGCCTATTCCGAAGTTGTAATGAATTGGCAACTGGCAACGTGGAGTCAGTGGCCAATTCAATTTTAGAGGGGTTTTAAGCTTAAAAAGTCCTGAAAGCGGGGGATATAAATTCGTTACTGGGAAGAACCAGTCCCAATCTCTCATCCCCCGTAAGCAACTGCCTACTTTTTTCACATAAAGAAACATGGTCGGTATCTAGAGCTCGATTCCACGACCCTCAATCAGTTAGAGGTTACAGTGACTTGAAGTAAACGACCTAAGCCACTCGGCTACGGAGGTGGGTCTTTCACTTTCAGCAGTTAGGAAGCTGCGGTATCTCTGTAAATACATACATCGATGACATTTTCAAATACTATTTGCTTTATTTTATTCTAACCACGGAGTAAATCTGTCTTTCATAGTTAGCAGGTGACTTTGGGATAGAGTGTTATAACTGAACAAGAGATTCGGAGAAATACTGCTTGAAAGATGCCATGCAATCGATTATGCAGGCATCACACTGTCCCGATAATGACACCTGATGGCCATACGATGATGGAAATGTTCAAATTCGGCTCTGATCGTAATAACATCGGGTCATTCGTGAGAGCATCTAAAACCATCGTATGACCGCTGGATGATTTTCTCTTGCTTCGGCAGCAACTTCGTGAGCGGTGGCAAAATCTTTGGCATGCAAAAAACATTGCCGAATGACATTGCGAAGGCTCATTTTTGTGTTGACTTCGTGTGTCCATTTTGCCTTCGTAAGGCCATCGTGAGGGCATCTTGTCTAATCTTGTCATCTTCGTCTTTACTTCGTGTGATCATCGCTGCCATCGGGCATTTTTCGCCTCACGAAGACATTACGAAGGAAACAAAAGCAGCCCGATTGTCTTCGGAATGCAACACGACTTCGTAAAGCTCTCGTTATACCGGCGTGTAGCCATAGAAGTGTAGTACGATGGCATCGATACGGCGAAGTCAGCCGAATTTGAATAGTTCAAGCGTTTTAGTCTTGTGTGTCATGATAACGTGGACATATATAAGGGCAGCGTCAGAGCGTCTTCCTCAGTCATTTGTCTAGCTCTTAAAGCTGAAATAACAGTAATTATATACTTGTCTTGTTTTTATGGCAATCCATTTTACCATTTATCCTGTTTAAGAGACCTATGATAAGATACATAAGAGATCTGATATAATAAAGTAAAAAGATAGTCAATGATCTGGAAATGATACAATCAAATCCTACATTCCGCTCTCAAAACCAGTAGGGAAAGAAGCACATACACACAGAAACTGACACATGTTTACGAAAGACACACACAGTAAACCGAATGAGCAGCTCTTTCCTAAACAGATGGTCATTCAGCTACCCCAATAACAGCATCAACATCTATTTTTACTTATTTTTTTTATTTTAATTGCAAAACAAAACAAAACAGAAGGCAGATTGGGCAGCAATACAGGTGACCAAACCGCCAGAGACCATAGACAAGCGGACTCACCACAATATAATATCAAGGAACAGCAACAGAAGTACCGCCTTGGAACGGTCAGCACAAGATTACTTGGGGCTTAAACTAGTTTTACTGGACCAAACCTCGCCCTCTGCTTCTGCAGTGGTTTGAAACATTAAGTTAGCTCTTTGGTCCGCATGAAGGTTTCTTAACTCACCAATGAATCATCACCGGAAACAAACAAATCACGGATAAGGCCTGAGATGAATCAGAGATGGGGACTCAACGGAAAGAACGTACTGCGACACCAGGAGACTCCTGGGAAGTCAGACAACACCACTGAAATACGGAGTAAAAGAAAACTATGAGTTGAACCCCAATAACCAAGCAACAGACTAGGCAAACTCCGGCCCCAACCAACTAAATTAAGCAGCTTTATGTCGGGCCCATCATTGAGTCTGATGCCTGACCAACCGGCGTGCAAACTTTTTAACCATAATTGGGTTAATCACTAAACACGCCAACTGTAGCATTACATTTATATCATATCCCATACGATAATTTTCCTAAACTGATCAGAAAAAAATCAGACTTACCTAGTCAGTACAATTTTTTAAGTATCTAAAATGATGTATCAGATATCTATATTAAATGAGATATCTTGTATACTATATTAGATGTCTTATTTAACATATAATATTACTTAAAAGTTAAATATAAGATAACTTGAAAGTAAAATAAGATATCATATACAGCAGATATGTTTTGAGAAATAAGACATCTTATATAGTTATATACAATTTTTAAAGTATCTAAAATGATGTATCAGATATCTATATTAAATGAGATATCTTATATACTACTGTGGTGGTGCGTATTTATCAAAGAAACCGAAATATGTTTTGTCTGTCACAGGTTAGGATCTTAGAATATTTTTATTGACTAGCTAACTTGTAAATTTGCTCATTTATTATTAGGAGACATGTATCATAATTGCTCTCTTTAGATATTACAGTATTGTCGAAAAACTGTTGTAAGAAACTAAATAATGATGAAGATTTCCTCGTAACGTTGTGTAAGGAACCTTACTATAGCATAGTACGCATAGCTAAGGAAAAAATGCTATGAAACATTTTTCTTGCAAGGCTATAGAAATATTGTTTTTTTTATGTTTCACTTTATTGGTAATATTTCTGTCCATAATGAAACTTCGTCCCTTTAATATATGACTATTTTAAGTGAAGCTAGAAAGGATTATTTAAAGATAAAAATTTTGTTCTATTTTTGGTATTTCTGCTAAAATGAGTACTTACGATAATAGGCCTGTGCATCTGCGCAATGTTATCAGCCTCTGATATGTGCAAAATGATAAGATCAAACAGTGTCTGAACAGTTTGCGCAAGCTGATCGGAATACGTTGATAATGCGCTATGTATACAGTATAAGTAACATGTTTATTACGCGTGCATTAATCGATTGTCGATCATAAAATCCGATATTACCTCCTATCAGTTATAATAATTGTCATCTCATTTAAGTTTGAAATGAACTCATCATGAAACAACCAAAGATAAATGCCAAGAAATATAAAGCTGCAACATTCAATTTATGGAATTAGTTATTCACGGTTTCGGGCATGACTTACAATATATATTTTAGTTTAAACAATATAGATTGATCAATATGCAAACTAACTCAAACCAGCTTATGCACTTGCGAAACACTGGTCTGAGTCTATGATCACTTAATAATTTTTGTTTTTGTCAATTTGTATAACCAAACATGTTTCTGCACAAACCGAACTGATCCGAATTTCTGATCAAAATATTTTAAACATGTGTGATCAAATCAGGCTGTGCCTCTGCGCAAACCATTTAAAATTGGCAAGCTGTTCTCATGTTGCAATTAAATTTAGTTAGAATTAAAAACAGTTAGAAATACGAAGATACAAAGCACTAGTCACCGGCCCAGGCCGGGCCACTTTTTTCTTGTCATTTTTCATAATTTTCCTCATACGAGCTGCGACACGATAAACAAGCAAAGTGGAATGCGCACCCAGCGAAGACGCAGATCAGCCAAAGCCGCCACCCAGTCTTTGCTGTGCGATTAAAGGGTAGCTAATACTCTGAGCTACCTCCATGCCATGCCGATATTGAAGCCTCTGATCAGATTAGGCGGATGGCTAGGCTGATCTGAGTCTTCGCTGGGCGCACATGCAGCTGTATTTTGTCATCTCAAGGCTCATTTAATTGTTTGCTTAAGTCATCGACTGAGAAGCCTACTGAGCCGCTGTTGTCCACACGCCATCTGTCGGAAGGTGTGAAATTCGCTCACATGTCTTGTCAAAACATTTACACTCGCTAAGGGCAATGAAAGTCAGAAATTGATATTCAATCCGATATATATTTTTTTCTTTTTGTTTTGTAAGGCAACTTTTAAATACTAATCGTAAATGTTTAAACTTATTTTTTTTTAAATAACGCAGCTTAGCAGGAAGCCGAAAGACGGCATGTGCATAAAACTTTTGAACAGTTTTGTCAAAACAGAAAGTCAAAAGAAAAAAGTTGTTGAGTGGTGGTTTAACGTCCCAGAAAATAATATTTTAGTCATGTCGAGATAATGCCTCTGAATTTGTAGGACTACTAGAATAACTCGGCCTGCTATAAATGACACCCAGGTCTAGCAGCCGCTGCCGCAGAAGCATCAGACAGCCAATATATATTTCTCGAGCCCCAATGGGCGGGGCAAAAGAAAAAAAAAACATGTGGGTGGATGGGTGTCTGTACCAGGCTTAATCTTTCCTTAAAGCTGAGACCGTCAAAGAGGGATCGAAATATCATAATAAGCCGGGCCGCGTATCGCAATCGGTAAGGCACCTGACTCATAAGTCAGAGGTCCTGGGTTCGAAACCCGGTCTGGCCACGTACTTTCGTTTCTCCTTCCGCTGATTCAAGAAGGGCAGTTGTCAGTTACTGGCGAAAGGTATGTGCACTTAGTACTGGTTAACCGCTTAGGAGGTCTAAGCCTGTCCAGGAATAGTGTAGTTAGGTTAACTGACCGTCCCGACATGACCATAGTTGTTTACCGTGGACGTTAAAGTCTCCATAGTCCTATCAGCGGTAAAAAACGCCTAACTTTAAATCACTGTCAAAAGCGATTCAACCTTCGCGTTTGATAATAAAACGTGGGTTGATGTACATATATCGAGTCATTTAACTGGCAAAAAGTAGAGGAAACAAGTTTTTGAAAATATAATGAATCGCTCCTAAAATACAATTTCCTGTTCTGGTTTCCCGTCTAGCAATGCTATATAAACATAAGCGGAGTAGTTATTGGGACTCCACGCCTGTACGTTGTATTTTTACCATTTTATGAAATCGAAAGTAGGTCATTTTAGTTGCCAACTAAAATGACCCAAATAAGTTTTAAAACCCTTTTTATGTAAAACTCAAGGATGTTTTATTTGTTTAAAGCTGGCTAATCACGGTCATTTACACTGACGAACTTAAAGTGAGAAGCTTTCAGCGATACCTCTTGATAAAATTTTTCATGCTGATAGAGCAATGGGGCCTTTAAGCAACAAGCCAATCAATCAATTATTATAAGTATTATTGTTTTATGTTTTTGTTCTCAGAAACTAAAACGACCAATAATAAGATCTATTTTTCTCGCCTATCCTTACGAAATTGACCTAAATATGTGGAAAAAAAGACTTATTAGAACATAAGTGAGCAAGTGAGAAAAGTAAATTGATTTGATCTAAGAAAACGAAAACCCATATTGTTAAAATCCATCCAGCTCCTTCGTATTGTTATTATGCTGATAAATATCAAACACAGTGATGACAAAAAACCGGCTTCAGAGAAGTTCAACACCTGTACAGATCCGGGGATATGGTCATCGATTTGACATGCCTAATATCGATTAATACCTATCGCTTCGCGGGTCTAAGGGAAATAACTGCATTCACATTAATACTCGCTCAAGGTAACAGGTAACCGAATACACTACTTAGCGCGCATTGAAGACTTTAGTTTCAGTTGTATTAAATATCTTATTTAACACATAAGATAACTTATAAGCAAAATGTAAGATAACTTAAAAGTTAAAAAGATATTTAATACAGCAGGTATGTTTTGAGAAATAAGACATCTTATATCGTATTTAAGATATCTCATATGAGATATAGAGATATCTGATATACAAGATATATCATTTTGGCATTTGAATAAAGACATCTTATTTATAAACGAAGATACCTTATATGGGTATTAAGATATCTTATTTACGAAAGAAGATACCTTATTTATGAAAGAAGATATCTTATATAATAAATTAGATATTTATTATGTTAAAGGCATCTTATATATGTTCTGCGCAAAGAAGGAATCGGTACAATTCCGGAATTGTACCGCGCAAAGTTGTAATTCGCACTTTGTTGCGCAAAGTGGGAATTCTTACCTTGCGCAAGACAATTCCAGAATTGTCTATGCGCAATGTGGGATCGGGACAAAGCGAGAATTATGTTTAGTTTTAGATAACTATGGATCTGTTCCCTTGGAGAACATCGTTATGAGAATTAGAACAATAACAACGAAGGAAAGAAAAAAAACAGCAGGTGAAAAGAAGTAGATAAAAAAAGATAATGGAAGATTGTTAAGTTAATTTCTTAACGATACACTAGTGCAAATATTTGAACAAAAAAAGTTAAAAGAAAAAGAAAAAAAATGTCATCTCAGTTTTTTTTAGTAATATTTTTATCATCTCCATACATTTTGTATTTCTCTTTGAATAAAACATACGAGTCTCACTTTGTTCCGAAGATTCCCACTTTGCGCAGGGACATTTACCTATTCAATAAACTAACCGACTCCCTTGCGCAATTCTAGAATTGTACCGGTGCAATTCCGGAATTTTTATACAAAGTGAGAATTTCTACTTTGCGCAGGACGATTCCGGAATTGTACCGCTTCTAACTTTGCGCAGAACATATATATATAAACATATAAGATATGTTATTTAATGTATCAGGTATTTGATATATTATATTAGATATCTTATATGATATATTAGATGTCTTATAAACAATATAAGATATCTAATATGGCAAATAAGGTATCTCATTTCTAAAAAAAGCACATATCTGATACGGTATATAAGATATTTTAATATAGAAGTTATCTTATTTGTTAAATAAGATACCTATATAAGATATCTCATTTAAAGTAGATATCTGAAATACTATATAGGATATCTGGTATTCTATATAGATATCTAGTAAAGTATATAGAATAAATTTATTTAATTTTTCAGATATCTTATTTATTCTTAATCTCATTTACTTGAAAAAATCACACGATATCTTAAATACTTTATCATATATCATTTATAGTATATAAGATATATAACAGATTAGATATATAATACGATATGTTAAATATCTATTTTCACATTTAAGATACCTTGTATATTAAATAAGATATCTATCTATATAATATATTAGAAATCTAATATTCAATATTATATGTCTTATATACTATATTAGACATCTCTTATGTTATATTACATATCTTATATAGTATACAAGATATCTTAATTAGGAAATGAGATAACCTATAGCATATTAGATACCTATAAAACAGAAAAAAATAGTTAAAAGGATTGCCATATGTTTTGCTTATTCCATCGGGAGGTCACGTGACGCTTTCGTAACCTAGTTTGTTTGGATCGCACTTTCAATCCGACGTCGTGTTACCATCATGTGACCATGGTGTGTACTTCTGGTAAACATCTTATCAAAAATACACATCTTCGTATACCCTTCGCATAGCCTTCATGTGTGGTTCGAGGCCACTGCAGGACATTCTGTAGGCATCGTACTTTCTTTGGTTGTTGATTGGATGTTGACCAAGTTCGGTACCAACTTTGCTCGTAATTCAAAATTTCATATTCGTATGGCCATCGGGTGTCAATATCGGGACAATGTGACGCCACCTGCAAGCTAGAGTTTAGCATACAAATGGCGTGTTTCCAACATAAACACTTATACCCCCGATTCTTTAATTCTTAAATAAATTGAAAATAAACTGTTCAATAGTTACTGCTCACTAAATTAGTATCTTCAGGATTGTAGTTTTTCTAGATGGTGTTGTAGGGATGAACTTATAAAAGAGTAATAATTAAAATTTTCGAGTCAATAACAATATTATTTGAACCAGTGTTATAGAAACCGAATCTTACAATTTTTATACATGGTCATTTCATATGAAATTTATGAAACGAGCCTACGGCTAAAATTGGGTTTTATCGCCTTCAAAATGGACAATATTTCGAGAAGAAAATGCATTGTTGACATGGGCGTCGTCAGTGACGTTACGTCTACGCGCCAAAGCGTTATTACACGTGTAGTCATACAATTTTTATGACACGACGTTATCCTCTGACTAACAGAGACTTCATATTATAAAAGAGTATCTGGTCCAACTCACAAGAGTTTGGGTCTATGTCTGAATGGATGAACACACGACCGGACAAGGGAAAAGTTGATAAGATAGGACGGTTAGCGGTTCAGATGCGTAGTAATTATATCACTCACCCTACGGGCATGCATCTGAACGACTAAACATACTTTAATAACATTACAACACAAGGCGGCAAATACTTTTATTTCTTTTGATTCTAACATGATCATTTCTGTTGTTTCCAACAGTTATGCTGGTGTTGATATATCTGCCGCTACGTTAGCGCTGACGTTATGAGGTCAAATGACGTCATGTAAAGCAAGTTAGGCTACGTCATTTGCACATGCACGCCAGGCCGGATCTAATGTGAAAGTTATCATGCCAACTTTCTTTTTTGTCTATATCGGGCAAAATAACGATCGTGTTAAAATGTAATTGCATAAGATTGGTACTGGCGTGCGACCAGTGGTGGCCGCGTACCAGTGGTGGCCATTTGCGCTCTGCACTCGCAATTACATTTACGTATTCATTGTGTCTCAGATTCGGCCATTTTGTATAAGGAAACAAAACAAACGCGCACAAAAAAGATCGGTAAAATTCTCCACCTGGGAGGCAAAAGGTAAACAATTTCCCGGAGCTACCCTCATGTCAACATCATTGCCTTTCCGGGGGACTACAACCCTTGACACTCTCATAATACTATTATTAGCTTTAATAGTATTCAACCAGTACAGACTGGCTACGTGGAAACGCGTGTAGCACGGGCCATTGTATTCGTTAATCGTATAGCACGGAGAAACACGGCGTAGCACGGCGATTGTTTACAGGTGACTTTGCAGGAAATGTTAGATTTCACAGACAAATTTAAAAGATGTAAGTTTTATCTAACACTTCTTAATTTCAACCAATATATCTTTCATATGCTAACGATGTTTTTTGTTTGGCAAAACTTACACTATTTTTTTTTTATAAATATGCTGCCACAATCAAACTCACCACTTTACCTTCAAACAAGTCTTTTTAGTCAATATTCTTGACAATTCTATTTTTTGCATGTTATTCATGCATTAGCATCTTCAGTTAGCTAGAATCTCTACGCTGAGCCGACCAGAATCATACATAAATCGCGAATATACCTCAATGGGCGCTGCGGGATAACACGGGTCTGGCAATGGAGTAATGCGGCTTAGTGTTTTCGAAAGACTACGGTATAAAACGGGTATTGTTTTTCTTTTGGAATCATTAAACGAAAAAAAAATGAATAATGTAAACTTGATTATTTCTGGAAATCTTCAACTTTTAGTAGACGAAGTAGTTGTTAAGCCGAGAATCCATTATACATGATGTGAGGTCCCTGTACATGCCTGCATCTTTATATAGATGGGCAGGCAAAAACTGAATGGTTTCCAAATAACGAACCTGTATCTATGTCTACGTCTGTCTCAGTGATTTTGACTGCCTCTTATATATACGGTTGCGGGCAGGGATGAGGACCACTGATCACGCACTGGGTTCCTTGGCTGAGTATAGACTTTTGCAACTCCATCACTAAACGTCTCAATTTAGCTTGCTTGAGCCTCGACCTGTGCAAGGCGCTGTTATGAGCCGTGACACGCAACATGGTGCTTATGGAAAATGCGAACAGCAAAGGTTCAGACCAGTCTGCATCTTTGCAGTCTGATCAGAGTCTTTGCTGCTCACAAACACCATAAATGGGTCCTTAGGATTTTACAGGCACAAACCTTTATGACTAATGTCTAAAAGTGAACCATCTAATAGCTCCATATTCGTCCGCTATTTTACTGAAAAATAAAGGATCGCAGGGGGAGAATAGGAGCCTAAGAAAATATCATTGTATAACAGCATCATATGAGCCGCAACATGCAAAAAGGGTACTTAACGTATCTGGAAACATTGAATCTATGAGTCCATAAGACACGGTGGGAACACCAATTTCGCCACCTATGCTGTCGACCGAGTCGGTTCTATAAAAATGGCTTTCGGCCGAGAATTCAGTCGTAAGCATTGCCATTAACGGTAAATGTCACGTTTGTTAATAGCTGAGATGATACTGTTGTTATTGCCTCGGTCCACAGTCACTTTTTCATGTATGGTAATTGAACGGCTCGGTCGACAGCACAGGTTGGGAAATTGGTATTACCACCGATTAATATCTAGGTGAACTGTATTCTAAAATGCAGATTCCACAGGTATTTAACCTTCTCGAATCGGATTGGCATCTGGCTGCCAGTTGACAGTTGCCAATTAACAAAAATTAGCAAATTGCATCTGGCTGCCGTTTTCCGGTTTCCTATGTAGTTTTAATCGTCTCAAACCGCCTCATATCGAATAAGCATCTGGCTGCAAGTTGCGAATTTGCGAATTAGCATCTTGATGTCGTTTGCCGGTTTCCTATTTAGCTTTAATCGTCTTGAACCCTCTCAGGTAGATTTGGCATCTGGCTGACAGTTGCCAGTTGCCGTTTCAGAAGAATTTGTGAATTGGCATCTGGCTGCCGTTTGCCGGTATCCTATGTAGCTTTAATCCTCTTAAATACTCTCAACTCCAACTGGCATCTGATTGCCAGTTGCCAACTGACACGAATAAGCGAAGTGCACCTTGCTGCCGTTTGCCGGTTTCCTATGTAGCGTTAATCGTCTTAAACCCCGGCGCTCAAATCGAATTGGCATCGGGCTGCAAGTTGCCACTTGCCAATTCATAAAACATTTCGAATCGGCATCTGGCTGCCGTTTGCCGGTTTCCTTTGTAGCTTTAATCGTCTTAACAGATTCAAATCAAATTGTAATCTGGCTGCCAGTTGCGGGTTGACAATTCAAAAAAAAATATTCAAATTTGGCATCTGGCTGCCGTTTTCCGGTTTCCTATGTAGCTTAAATCGACTTAAACACACTCAAATCGAATTGGCATCTGGCTACCAGTTGAAGTTGCCAGTTCACAAGAATTAGCGAATTGGCATCTGGCTGACGTTTGCCGGTTTTTGACTTGGCTTTAATCGTCTTCAACCCTCTCAAATCGAATTTGCATCTAGCTGCCAGTTGCCAGTTCATAAGAATTAGCGAATTGGAATCTGGCTACTGTTTGCCGGTTTCCTATGTAGCTTTAGTCTTTTTTAAACCCTCTCAAATCGAATTGGCATCTGGCTGCCAGTTGCCAATTCACAAGAATTTGCAAATTGGCATATGAAAGTCGTTTGCCATTTTCCTAGATAGATTTAGTCGTCTCAAACCCTCTCGAATCGAAATGGCATCCGGCTGCTACTTGCCAGTTACCAATTTATAAATTTTTTCAAATATTGGCATCTGGCTGCCGTTTGCCAGTTTCCTAAGTAGCTTTAATCGTCTTAAACCCACTCAAATCGAATTGGCATCTGGCTGCCAGTTTCCAGTTCCCAGTGCACAAGAATTAGCGAACTGGCATCTAGCTGACGTTTGCCGGTTTTTGACTTGGCTTTAATTTTCTTAAACCCCCTCGAACGGAATTGGCATCTGGCTGCCAGTTGCTAGTTCATAAGGATTTTCGAATTGGCATCTGGCTGCTGTTTGCCGATTTCCTATGTTGTTTAATCGTCTTAAACACTCTCAAATCGAATTGGCATCTGGCTGCCAGTTGCCAATTCACAAGAATTATGGACGAATGTCTTTTGCCGTTTTCCTAGATAGATTTAGACGTCTCAAACCCTCTCGAATCGACTAGGCATCCGGATGCCAGTTGCCAGTTACCAATTCAAAAAAATTTTCAAATTGGCACCTGGCTGCCGTTTGCAGGTTTCCTAAGTAGCTTTAATCATCTTAAACCCTATCAAATCGAATTGGCATCTGGCTGCCAGTTGCGAGTTGCCAATTCTCTAGATTTCCAAACTGCCATCTGGCTCCCGTTTGACGTTTTTTTACTTGGCTTAACTTAAACCCTGTCGAATCGAATTGGCATCTGGATGTCGTTTGCTGGCTTCCTATTAAGCTTTAATCGTCCTAAACCCGCTCAAATGGAAATGACATCTGGCTGCCAGTTGCCAGTTTATAAAACTTTTCGAACCGGCATCTTGCTGCCGTTTGCCGGTTTGCTATGTAGTTTTTCTCGTCTTAAACAGTCTCAAATCGAATTGGCATCTGGCTGCCAGATGCCAGTTGCCAATTCATAGAAATTTCGAATTGGCTTCTGGCTGCCGTTTTCCGGTTTCCTATGTTGCTTTAATCGTCTTAAACACTCTCAAATCGAATTGGCATCTGGCTGCCAGTTGCCAATTCATAAAACTTTTTGAATTGGCATCTTGATGTCATTTGCCGGTTTTCTATGTAGCTTTAATCGTCTTAAACAGTCTCAAATCAAATTGGCATCTGGCTGACTGTTGCCAGTTGCCAATTCACAAAAAAATTCGAATTGGTATCTGGCTGCCGTTTGCCGGTTCACAAGAATTTTCGGATTGGCATCTGGATGTCGTTTGCCGGTTTCCTATGTAGCTTTAATCGTCATAAACCCTCTCAACTCGAATTGACATCTGGCTACCAGTGGCAAGTTGCCACTTCGAAAGAATTAGGGAATTGGCATCTGTCTGCCGTTTGCCAGTTCCCAGTTCACAAGAATTTGGGGATTTGGCATCTGGAAGTCGTTTGCCGTTTTGCTGTGTAGTTTTAATCGTCTAAAACCCTCTCATATCGAATTGGCATCTGGCTGCCAGTTGCCTTTGGAGAATATGATGAACTCCTGACACTGGTCGAGAAACGGAAACTAAGGTGGTTTGGCCACGTCTCAAGGTCTTCTGGTTTAGCAAAGACGATTCTTCAGGGCACAGTGAAAGAAAAAATAAGAAGAGGTAGACAGAAGAAGAGATGGTAAGACAATATCAAAGAGTGGACAGGAATGGATTTCGCCAGCTCAACCAGGGCAGCTGAAGACAGGACAAGGTGGGAAGGGATTGTTTCGAAGTCATCGGTGGTGCCCCAACGACCTAGTAATGTTATGGGATATAATATAATAGAAAGCCAGTTTCCAGTCAACAATTCATAAAATAAAATCGAATTGGCATCTGTCTTCGCTCTACCGGTTTCCTATGTAGCTTTAATCGTCTAAAACCCTCTCAAATCAAACTGGCATCTGGCTGCCAGTTGACAGTTGCCAATTTACAAGAATGATCGAATTGGCATCTGGCTGCCAGTTGCCAGTTTCCAGTTCGAAAGAATTAGCGAATTGTCATCTGACTGCCGTTTGCCAATTTTCTATGTAGCGTTAATCGTCTGAAACCCTTCCGAATCGAATTGACATCTGGCTGCGAGTTGCCAGTTGCCAATTAATAAAACTTTTTCGAATTGGCATCTGGATGTCATTTGCCGTTTTCCTATGAATCTTTAATCGTCTTAAACCTTCCCAAATCGAATTGGCATCTGGCTGCGAGTTGCCAGTTGACAATTAATAAAAAGTTTCGAATTGGCATCTGGATGTCGTTTGCCGTTTTCCTATGAAGCTTTAATCGTCTTAAACACTCTCAAATCGCAGTGGCACCTGGCTGCCAGTAGCCAGTTGCCAATTCATAAATCTTTTCGAATCGGCATCTGGCAGCCGTTTTCCGGTTTCCTATGTAGCTTTGATCGTCTTAAACAGTCTCAAAGCGAATTGGCATCTGGCTGACAGTTGCCAGTTGTCAATTAATTAAAAAATTGATTTTGCATCTGGCTGCCATTTTCCGGTTTCCTATGAAGATTTAATCGTCTTAAACACTCTTAAATCGAATTGGCAACTGGTTGCCAGTTGCCAATTCAAATAAACTTTTCGTATCGGCATCTTGGTGCCGTTTACCGGTCTCCTATGTAGCCTTACTTGTCCTAAAAGTGTCAAATTGAATTGGCATCTGGCTGCCAGTTGCCAGTTGTCAATTCATAAACTTTTTCGAATTGGCATCTGGATGTCGTTTGTCGTTTTCCTATGTCTTAAACCTTCCCAAATCGAATTAGCATCTGGCTGAGAGTTGCCAGTTGCCAATTAATAAACATTTTCAAATTGGCATCTGGATGTCGTTTGCCGTTTTCCCATGAAGCTTTAATCGTCTTAAACACTCTCAAATCGCAGTGGCACCTGGCTGCCAGTAGCCAGTTGCCAATTCATAAAACTTTTCGAATCGGCATCTGGCTGCCGTTTGCCGGTTGCCAATTCACGTGAATTTGCGAATTGGCATCTGGATGTCGTTTGTCGGTCTCCTATTTATCTTTAATCGTCTTAAACACTCTCAAATCGAATTGGCACCTGGCTGCCAGTTGCCAATTTAAACAAATTTTTCGAATCTGCATCTTGGTGCCGTTTGCCGGTTTCTTATATGGCCTAACTCGTCTTAAACAGTCTCAAATTGAACTGGCATCTGGCTGCCAGTTGCCAGTTGTCAATTCATGAAAAAATTTGAATTGGCATCCGGTGTCCTATGTAGCTTAAATCGCCTTAAACACTCTCAAATCGAATCGGCATCTGCAAACCACTTTCCAGATGCCGATTCATAAAAAAAAATCGAACTGGCTGCCGTTTGCCTGTTTCCTATGTAGCTTCAATTGTCTTTAACCCTCTCGAATCGATTTGGCATCTGGCTTCCAGTTGCCAGTTGCCATTCGCAGTAATTAGTGAATTAGCATCTGGCTGCCGTTGTCCGGTTTCCTTCATGACTTTAATCGTCTTAAACACTCATGAATCGAATTGGCATCTGGCCGCCAGTTGCCAGTTTGCAGTATAGAAGAATTAGCGAATTGTCATCTGGCTGCCGTTTGCCGGTTTCCTTCATGACTTTAATCGTCTTAAACACTCATGAATCGAATTGGCACCTGGCTGCCAGTTGCCAGTTTCCAGTATAGAAGAATTAGCGAATTGTCATCTGGCTGCCGTTCGCCGGTTTCCTATGTAGCTTTAATCGTCTTAAACCCGTTCGAATCGAATTGGCACCTGGCTGCCAGTTGCCACTTGCCAGTTCACAAGAATTTGCGAATTGGCATCCGGCTGCCGTTTGCAGGTTTTCTATATAGCTAAAATCGTCTGAAACCCTCTAAAATCGAATTGGCAACTGGCTGCCAGTTGCCAATTTCCAATTAATATGAATTTGCGAATTGGCATCTGGATGTCGTTTGCCAGTTTCCTGTTAAGCTTTAATCGTCTGAAACCCTCTCAAATCGAATTAGCAACTGGCTGCCAGTTGCCAATTCAAACAAATTTTTCGAATCGGCATCTTGCTGCCGTTTGCCGGTCTCCTATGAATCTTTAATCGTCTTAAACAGTCTCAAATCGAATTGGCATCTGGCTGCCAGTTGCCAGTTGTCAATTCATAAAAAAAATTTCGAATCGGCATCTTGCTGCCGTTTGCCGGTTTCCTATATATCTTTAATCGCCTTAAAAACTCTCAAATCGAATCGGCATCTGCAAACCACTTTCCAGATGCCGATTCATAAAAAAAATCGAACTGGCTGCCGTTTGCCTGTTTCCTATGTAGCTTCAATTGTCTTTAACCCTCTCGAATCGAATTGGCATCTGGCTTCCAGTTGCCAGTTGCCATTCGCAATAATAAGTGAATTAGCATCTGGCTGCCGTTTGCCGGTTTCCTTCATGACTTTAATCGTCTTAAACACTCATGAATCGAATTGGCATCTGGCTGCCAGTTGCCAGTTTCCAGTATAGAAGAATAAGCGAATTGTCATCTGGCTGCCGTTTGCCGGTTTCCTATGTAGCTTTAATTGTCTTAAACCCATTCGAATCGAATTGGCACCTGGCTGCCAGTTGCCACTTGCCAGTTCACAAGAATTTGCGAATTGGCATCCGGCTGCCGTTTGCAGGTTTTCTATGTAGCTAAAATCGTCTGAAACCCTCTAAAATCGAATTGGCAACTGGCTGCCAGTTGCCAATTTCCAATTAATATGAATTTGCGAATTGGCATCTGGATGTCGTTTGTCAGTTTCCTGTTAAGCTTTAATCGTCTGAAACCCTCTCAAATCGAATTGGCAACTGGCTGCCAGTTGCCAATTCAAACAAATTTTTCGAATCGGCATCTTGCTGCCGTTTGCCGGTCTCCTATGTATCTTTAATCGTCTTAAACAGTCTCAAATCGAATTGGCATCTGGCTGCCAGTTGCCAGTTGTCAATTCATAAAAAAATTTTCGAATCGGCATCTTGCTGCCGTTTGCCGGTTTCCTATGTATCTTTAATCGCCTTAAACACTCTCAAATCGAATCGGCATCTGCAAACCACTTTCCAGATGCCGATCCATAAAAAAAATCGAAATGGCTGCCGTTTGCCTGTTTCCTATGTAGCTTCAATTGTCTTTAACCCTCTCGAATCGAATTGGCATCTGGCTTCCAGTTGCCAGTTGCCATTCGCAATAATAAGTGAATTAGCATCTGGCTGCCGTTTGCCGGTTTCCTTCATGACTTTAATCGTCTTAAACACTCATGAATCGAATTGGCATCTGGCTGCCAGTTGCCAGTTTCCAGTATAGAAGAATTAGCGAATAGTCATCAGGCTTCCGTTGGCCGGTTTCCTTCATGACTTTAATCGTCTTAAACCCTCATGAATCGAATTGGCATCTGGCTGCCAGTTGCCAGTTTCAAGTATAGAAGAATTAGCAAATTGTTATCTGGCTGCCGGTTGCCGGTTTCCTATGTAGCTTTAATCGTCTTAAACCCATTCGAATCGAATTGGCACCTGGCTGCCAGTTGCCACTTGCCAGTTCACAAGAATTTGCGAATTGGCATCCGGCTGCCGTTTGCAGGTTTTCTATGTAGCTAAAATCGTCTGAAACCCTCTAAAATCGTCTTAATCGTCTAAAACCCTCTCATATCGAATTGGCATCTGGCTGCCAGTTGCCTTTGGAGAATATGATGAACTCCTGACACTGGTCGAGAAACGGAAACTAAGGTGGTTTGGCCACGTCTCAAGGTCTTCTGGTTTAGCAAAGACGATTCTTCAGGGCACAGTGAAAGAAAAAATAAGAAGAGGTAGACAGAAGAAGAGATGGTAAGACAATATCAAAGAGTGGACAGGAATGGATTTCGCCAGCTCAACCAGGGCAGCTGAAGACAGGACAAGGTGGGAAGGGATTGTTTCGAAGTCATCGGTGGTGCCCCAACGACCTAGTAATGTTATGGGATATAATATAATAGAAAGCCAGTTTCCAGTCAACAATTCATAAAATAAAATCGAATTGGCATCTGTCTTCGCTCTACCGGTTTCCTATGTAGCTTTAATCGTCTAAAACCCTCTCAAATCAAACTGGCATCTGGCTGCCAGTTGACAGTTGCCAATTTACAAGAATGATCGAATTGGCATCTGGCTGCCAGTTGCCAGTTTCCAGTTCGAAAGAATTAGCGAATTGTCATCTGACTGCCGTTTGCCAATTTTCTATGTAGCGTTAATCGTCTGAAACCCTTCCGAATCGAATTGACATCTGGCTGCGAGTTGCCAGTTGCCAATTAATAAAACTTTTTCGAATTGGCATCTGGATGTCATTTGCCGTTTTCCTATGAATCTTTAATCGTCTTAAACCTTCCCAAATCGAATTGGCATCTGGCTGCGAGTTGCCAGTTGACAATTAATAAAAAGTTTCGAATTGGCATCTGGATGTCGTTTGCCGTTTTCCTATGAAGCTTTAATCGTCTTAAACACTCTCAAATCGCAGTGGCACCTGGCTGCCAGTAGCCAGTTGCCAATTCATAAATCTTTTCGAATCGGCATCTGGCAGCCGTTTTCCGGTTTCCTATGTAGCTTTGATCGTCTTAAACAGTCTCAAAGCGAATTGGCATCTGGCTGACAGTTGCCAGTTGTCAATTAATTAAAAAATTGATTTTGCATCTGGCTGCCATTTTCCGGTTTCCTATGAAGATTTAATCGTCTTAAACACTCTTAAATCGAATTGGCAACTGGTTGCCAGTTGCCAATTCAAATAAACTTTTCGTATCGGCATCTTGGTGCCGTTTACCGGTCTCCTATGTAGCCTTACTTGTCCTAAAAGTGTCAAATCGAATTGGCATCTGGCTGCCAGTTGCCAGTTGTCAATTCATAAACTTTTTCGAATTGGCATCTGGATGTCGTTTGTCGTTTTCCTATGTCTTAAACCTTCCCAAATCGAATTAGCATCTGGCTGAGAGTTGCCAGTTGCCAATTAATAAACATTTTCAAATTGGCATCTGGATGTCGTTTGCCGTTTTCCCATGAAGCTTTAATCGTCTTAAACACTCTCAAATCGCAGTGGCACCTGGCTGCCAGTAGCCAGTTGCCAATTCATAAAACTTTTCGAATCGGCATCTGGCTGCCGTTTGCCGGTTGCCAATTCACGTGAATTTGCGAATTGGCATCTGGATGTCGTTTGTCGGTCTCCTATTTATCTTTAATCGTCTTAAACACTCTCAAATCGAATTGGCACCTGGCTGCCAGTTGCCAATTTAAACAAATTTTTCGAATCTGCATCTTGGTGCCGTTTGCCGGTTTCTTATATGGCCTAACTCGTCTTAAACAGTCTCAAATTGAACTGGCATCTGGCTGCCAGTTGCCAGTTGTCAATTCATGAAAAAATTTGAATTGGCATCCGGTGTCCTATGTAGCTTAAATCGCCTTAAACACTCTCAAATCGAATCGGCATCTGCAAACCACTTTCCAGATGCCGATTCATAAAAAAAAAATCGAACTGGCTGCCGTTTGCCTGTTTCCTATGTAGCTTCAATTGTCTTTAACCCTCTCGAATCGATTTGGCATCTGGCTTCCAGTTGCCAGTTGCCATTCGCAGTAATTAGTGAATTAGCATCTGGCTGCCGTTGTCCGGTTTCCTTCATGACTTTAATCGTCTTAAACACTCATGAATCGAATTGGCATCTGGCCGCCAGTTGCCAGTTTGCAGTATAGAAGAATTAGCGAATTGTCATCTGGCTGCCGTTTGCCGGTTTCCTTCATGACTTTAATCGTCTTAAACACTCATGAATCGAATTGGCACCTGGCTGCCAGTTGCCAGTTTCCAGTATAGAAGAATTAGCGAATTGTCATCTGGCTGCCGTTCGCCGGTTTCCTATGTAGCTTTAATCGTCTTAAACCCGTTCGAATCGAATTGGCACCTGGCTGCCAGTTGCCACTTGCCAGTTCACAAGAATTTGCGAATTGGCATCCGGCTGCCGTTTGCAGGTTTTCTATATAGCTAAAATCGTCTGAAACCCTCTAAAATCGAATTGGCAACTGGCTGCCAGTTGCCAATTTCCAATTAATATGAATTTGCGAATTGGCATCTGGATGTCGTTTGCCAGTTTCCTGTTAAGCTTTAATCGTCTGAAACCCTCTCAAATCGAATTAGCAACTGGCTGCCAGTTGCCAATTCAAACAAATTTTTCGAATCGGCATCTTGCTGCCGTTTGCCGGTCTCCTATGAATCTTTAATCGTCTTAAACAGTCTCAAATCGAATTGGCATCTGGCTGCCAGTTGCCAGTTGTCAATTCATAAAAAAATTTTCGAATCGGCATCTTGCTGCCGTTTTCCGGTTTCCTATATATCTTTAATCGCCTTAAAAACTCTCAAATCGAATCGGCATCTGCAAACCACTTTCCAGATGCCGATTCATAAAAAAAATCGAACTGGCTGCCGTTTGCCTGTTTCCTATGTAGCTTCAATTGTCTTTAACCCTCTCGAATCGAATTGGCATCTGGCTTCCAGTTGCCAGTTGCCATTCGCAATAATTAGTGAATTAGCATCTGGCTGCCGTTTGCCGGTTTCCTTCATGACTTTAATCGTCTTAAACACTCATGAATCGAATTGGCATCTGGCTGCCAGTTGCCAGTTTCCAGTATAGAAGAATAAGCGAATTGTCATCTGGCTGCCGTTTGCCGGTTTCCTATGTAGCTTTAATTGTCTTAAACCCATTCGAATCGAATTGGCACCTGGCTGCCAGTTGCCACTTGCCAGTTCACAAGAATTTGCGAATTGGCATCCGGCTGCCGTTTGCAGGTTTTCTATGTAGCTAAAATCGTCTGAAACCCTCTAAAATCGAATTGGCAACTGGCTGCCAGTTGCCAATTTCCAATTAATATGAATTTGCGAATTGGCATCTGGATGTCGTTTGTCAGTTTCCTGTTAAGCTTTAATCGTCTGAAACCCTCTCAAATCGAATTGGCAACTGGCTGCCAGTTGCCAATTCAAACAAATTTTTCGAATCGGCATCTTGCTGCCGTTTGCCGGTCTCCTATGTATCTTTAATCGTCTTAAACGGTCTCAAATCGAATTGGCATCTGGCTGCCAGTTGCCAGTTGTCAATTCATAAAAAAATTTTCGAATCGGCATCTTGCTGCCGTTTGCCGGTTTCCTATGTATCTTTAATCGCCTTAAACACTCTCAAATCGAATCGGCATCTGCAAACCACTTTCCAGATGCCGATCCATAAAAAAAATCGAAATGGCTGCCGTTTGCCTGTTTCCTATGTAGCTTCAATTGTCTTTAACCCTCTCGAATCGAATTGGCATCTGGCTTCCAGTTGCCAGTTGCCATTCGCAATAATAAGTGAATTAGCATCTGGCTGCCGTTTGCCGGTTTCCTTCATGACTTTAATCGTCTTAAACACTCATGAATCGAATTGGCATCTGGCTGCCAGTTGCCAGTTTCCAGTATAGAAGAATTAGCGAATAGTCATCAGGCTTCCGTTGGCCGGTTTCCTTCATGACTTTAATCGTCTTAAACCCTCATGAATCGAATTGGCATCTGGCTGCCAGTTGCCAGTTTCAAGTATAGAAGAATTAGCAAATTGTTATCTGGCTGCCGGTTGCCGGTTTCCTATGTAGCTTTAATCGTCTTAAACCCATTCGAATCGAATTGGCACCTGGCTGCCAGTTGCCACTTGCCAGTTCACAAGAATTTGCGAATTGGCATCCGGCTGCCGTTTGCAGGTTTTCTATGTAGCTAAAATCGTCTGAAACCCTCTAAAATCGAATTGGCAACTGGCTGCCAGTTGCCAATTTCCAATTCATATGAATTTGCGAATCGGCATCTGGATGTCGTTTGCCAGTTTCCTGTTAAGCTTTAATCGTCTGAAACCCTCTCAAAACGAATTGGCACCTGGCTGCCAGTTGCCAATTCAAACAAACTTTTTGAATCGGCATCTTGCTGCCGTTTGCCGGTCTCCTATGTAGCCTTACTCGTCTTAAACAGTCTCAAATCGAATTGGCATCTGGCTGCCAGTTGCCAGTTGTCAATTCATAAAAAAAAATTTCGAATCGGCATCTTGCTGCCGTTTGCCGGTCTCCTATGTATCTTTAATCGTCATAAGCAGTCTCAAATCGAATTGGCAACTGGCTGCCAGTTGCCAGTTGTCAATTCATAAAAAATTTTGAATTGGCATATGGCTGCCGTTTTCCGGTTTCCTATGTAGCTTTAATCGCCTTAAACACTCTCAAATCGAATTGGCATCTGGCTGCCAGTTGCCAGTTGTCAATTGATAAAAAAATTTGAATTGGCATCTGGCTGCCGTTTTGTCGGTTTCCTATGTAGCTTTAATCGCCTTAAACACTCTCAAATCGAATTGGCATCTGGCTGCCAGTTACCAGATGCCGATTTGTAAAAAAAATCGAACTGGCATCTGGCTGCCGTTTGCCCGTTTCCTATGTAGCTTCAATTGTCTTAAACCCTCTCGAATCGAATTTGCATCTGGCTTCCGGTTGCCAGTTGCCAATTCGCATGAATTAGTGAATTGGCATCTGGCTGCCGTTTGCCGGTTTCCTTCTTGACTTTAATGGTCTTAAACACTCATGAATCGAATTGGAATCTGGCTGCCAGTTGCTAGTTTCCCGTTCAGAAGAATAAGCGAATTGTCATCTGGCTGACAGTTGCCTAATTCCAATTTAGCTTTAATCGTCTTAAACCCTCTCGAATTGAATTGGCATATGGCTGCCAGTTGCCAGTTCCCAGTTCACAAGAATTTGCAAATTGGCATCTCGCTGCCGTTTGCAGGTTTCCTATGTAGCTAAAATCGTCTCAAACCCTCTCAAATCGAATTGGCAACTGGCTGCCAGTTGCCAGTTTCCAATTCATTTCAATTTGCGAATTGGCATCTGGATGTCGTTTGCCGGTTTCCTATTAAGCTTTAATCGTCTTACACCCTCTCAAATCGAATTGGCACCTGGCTGCCAGTTGCCAATTCAAACAAACTTTTCGAATCGGCATCTTGCTGCCGTTTGCCGGTCCCCTAAGTAGCCTACGTCGTCTGAAACAGTCTCAAATCGAATTGGCATCTGGCTGCCAGTTGTCAATTCATAAAAATTTGAATTGGCATCTGGCCTCCGTTTTCCGGTTTCTATGTAGCTTTAATCGCCTTACACACTTTCAAATCGAATCAGCATCTGGCTGTCAGTTGCCAGATGCCGATTCATAAAAAAATTCAAATTGGCATCTGGCTGCCGTTTGCCTGTTTCCTTTGTAGTTTCAATTGTCTAAAACCCTCTCGAATCGAATTGGCTTCTGGCTTCCAGTTGTCAGTTGCCAATTCGCAAGAATTAGTGAATTGGCTTCTGGCTGCTGTTTGCCGGTTTCCTTCATGACTTTAATCGTCTTAAACACGCATGAATCGAATTGGCATCTGGATGCCAGTTGCCAGTTTCCACTTCAGAAGAATTAGCGAATTGTCATCTGGCTGCCGTTTGCCGGTTTCCTGTGTATCTTTAATCGTCTTAAACCCTCTCGAATCGATATGGCATCTGGCTGCCAGTTGCCAGTTGCCAGTTCACAAGAATCAGGAAATTGGCATCTGGTTGCAGGTTTTCTGTGTAGCTTAAATCGTCTGAAACCCTCAAAAATCGAATTAGCAACTGGCTGCCAGTTGCCAGTTTCCAATTCACGTGAATTTGCGAACTGGCATCTGGATGTCGTTTGCCGGTTTCCTATTTAGCTTTAATCGTCTGAAACCCGCTCAGATCGAATTGGAACCTGGTTGCCAGTTCCCAATTCAAAAAAACTTTTCGAATCGGCATCTTGCTCCCGTCTGCCGGTTTCCTATGTATGTTTACTCGTCTAAAACAGTCTCAAGTCGAATTGGCATCTGGCTGCCAGTTGCCAGTTGCCAATTCATAAAAAAATTCGAATTAGCATCTGGCTGCCAGTTGCCAATTTCCAATTCATATGAATTTGCGAATCGGCATCTGGATGTCGCTTGCCAGTTTCCTGTTAAGCTTTAATCGTCTGAAACCCTCTCAAATCGAATTGGCACCTGGCTGCCAGTTGCCAATTCAAACAAACTTTTCGAATCGGCATCTTGCTGTCGTTTCCCGGTGTCCTATGTAGCCTTACTCGTCTTAAACAGTCTCAAATCGAATTGGCATCTGGCTGCCAGTTGCCAGTTGTCAATTCATAAAAAAAATTTCGAATCGGCATCTTGCTGCCGTTTGCCGGTCTCCTATGTATCTTTAATCGTCATAAACAGTCTCAAATCGAATTGGCATCTGGCTGCCAGTTGCCAGTTGTCAATTCATAAAAATTTTTGAATTGGCATATGGCTGCCGTTTTCCGGTTTCCTATGTAGCTTTTATCGCCTTAAACACTCAAAAATCGAATTGGCATCTGGCTGCCAGTTGCCAGTTGCCAATTCACAAAAAAATTTGAATTGGCATCTGGCTGCCGTTTTCCGGTTTCCTATGTAGCTTTGATCGCCTTAAACACTTTTAAAATCGAATTGGCATCTGGCTGCCAGTTACCAGATGCCGATTTGTAAAAAAAATCGAACTGGCATCTGGCTGCCGTTTGCCTGTTTCCTATGTAGCTTCAATTGTCTTAAACTCTCTCGAATCGAATTGGCATCTGGCTTCCGGTTGCCAAATGCCAATTCGCAAGAATTAGTGAATTGGCATCTGGCTGCCGTTTGCCGGTTTCCTTCTTGACTTTAATGGTCTTAAACACTCATGAATCGAATTGGAATCTGGCTGCCAGTTGCTAGTTTCCCGTTCAGAAGAATTAGCGAATTGTCATCTGGCTGACAGTTGCCTAATTCCAATTTAGCTTTAATCGTCTTAAACCCTCTCGAATTGAATTGGCATATGGCTGCCAGTTGCCAGTTCCCAGTTCACAAGAATTTGCAAATTGGCATCTCGCTGCCGTTTGCAGGTTTTCTATGTAGCTAAAATCGTCTCAAACCCTCTCAAATCGAATTGGCAACTGGCTGCCAGTTGCCATTTTCCAATTCATTTCAATTTGCGAATTGGCATCTGGATGTCATTTGCCGGTTTCCTATTAAGCTTTAATCGTCTTACACCCTCTCAAATCGAATTGGCACCTGGCTGCCAGTTGCCAATTCAAACAAACTTTTCGAATCGGCATCTTGCTGCCGTTTGCCGGTCTCCTATGTAGCCTTACTCGTCTTAAACAGTCTCAAATCGAATTGGCATCTGGCTGCCAGTTGTCAATTCATAAAAATTTGAATTGGCATCTGGCCTCCGTTTTCCGGTTTCTATGTAGCTTTAATCGCCTTACACACTTTCAAATCGAATCGGCATCTGGCTGTCAGTTGCCAGATGCCGATTCATAAAAAAATTCAAATTGGCATCTGGCTGCCGTTTGCCTGTTTCCTTTGTAGTTTCAATTGTCTTAAACCCTCTCGAATCGAATTGGCTTCTGGCTTCCAGTTGTCAGTTGCCAATTCGCAAGAATTAGTGAATTGGCTTCTGGCTGCTGTTTGCCGGTTTCCTTCATGACTTTAATCGTCTTAAACACGCATGAATCGAATTGGCATCTGGATGCCAGTTGCCAGTTTCCACTTCAGAAGAATTAGCGAATTGTCATCTGGCTGCCGTTTGCCGGTTTCCTATGTATCTTTAATCGTCTTAAACCCTCTCGAATCGATATGGCATCTGGCTGCCAGTTGCCAGTTGCCAGTTCACAAGAATCAGGAAATTGGCATCTGGTTGCAGGTTTTCTGTGTAGCTTAAATCGTCTGAAACCCTCAAAAATCGAATTGGCAACTGGCTGCCAGTTGCCAGTTTCCAATTCACATGAATTTGCGAATTGGCATCTGGATGTCGTTTGCCGGTTTCCTATTTAGCGTTAATCGTCTGAAACCCGCTCAAATCGAGTTGGAACCTGGTTGCCAGTTCCCAATTCAAAAAAAACTTTTCGAATCGGCATTTTGTTCCCGTCTGCCGGTTTCCTATGTATGTTTACTCGTCTAAAACAGTCTCAAGTCGAATTGGCATATGGCTGCCAGTTGCCAGTTGCCAATTCATAAAAAAAAATCGAATTGGCATCTGGCTGCCAATTTTCCGGTTTCCTATGTTGCTTTAATCGCCTTAAGCACTCTCAAATCGAATTGGCATCTTGCTACCAGTTACCAGATGCCGATTCATAAAAAAAATCAAATTGGCATCTGGCTGCCGTTTGCCTGTTTCCTATGTAGCTTCAATTGTCTTAAACCCTCTCGAATCGAATTGGCATCTGGCTTCCAGTTGTCAGTTGCCAATTCGCAAGAATTAGTGAATTGGCATCTGGCTGCCGTTTGGCGGTTTTCTTCATGACTTAATCGTCTTAAACACTCATGAATCTAATTGGCATCTTGCTGCCAGTTGCCAGTTTTCAGTTCAGAAGAATTAGCAAATTGTCATCTGGCTGCCGTTTGCCGGTTTTCTATGTATCTTTAATCGTCTTAAACCCTCACGAATCCAACTGGCATCTGGCTGCCAGTTGCCAGTTGCCAGTTCGCAAGAATTAGCGAATTGGCATCTGGCTACCGTTTGCCGGTTTCCTATTTAGCTTTAATCGGCTTAAATCCTCTCATATCGAATTGGCACTTGGCTTGCAGTTGCCAGTTGCCAATTCACAAGAAATTGCGAATTGGCATCTGACTGCCGTTTGCCAGTTGCCTATTCACCTGGTATGCTCAAAAACCCTCTCCAATCGAATAAGCATCGGGCTGCCAGTTGCCAATTCACTGGAATTGGCGAATTGGCATGTGGCTGCCCTTTGCCATTTACCTATTCAACTTAAAAGCATCTCAAATTGAATTGGCATCTAGCTGCCAGTTGCCTGTTGCCAATTCGCGAGAATTGGCGAATTGGCATCTAGAATGTGAAGTTAGCTGCCATTTGCCAGTTGCCGATTGAATAGGCAAATGGCAACTGGCAACTGGCAGCCAACTTCACGAACATATTTTGATAAACAGATCTCAAAAAAAATCCCAAGAAAGAATGCCTACAGGAGACTCAGGCGGCCTGACGTCGCGTGCAGTACCGATATTACGTTGACGCTTTAGGTGACGTCATTAACGTCATAATGACGAGCAAACATGCGTGACGTATTTTTTGTCAAGCCAGATAAGATTTAGCCAATTAATTAACAAAAAACTTGAGGCTATTTCACAAAAATCCTATTTCTGAAACAGTGAAATCGAAAGTGATAATTTCACTGTTTGAAACAGTGAGATTATCAGTTTCGATTTCACCGAGAAATCTCTATAATTCATTGAAAAGTATAAAAGAAAAGATGCTTGGCAGAGCCTCGCATCTTATCTTTTTCCCCAACTCATTTAATAAATTCAATAATACATGAGCAGTCATGTAAGATCCTCTGTTTCATTGTGATTGATAACAAGTGAGCCATGCAAGCGTAAATGTATAATTCGGGGATGTTTTGTCCTTTCTATGGCAAAGAGAATTTTTGATCTAATTTCAGGCATTACGACTCAGTGGCCTACTCCAATTATATGCGAGATCAGCAAACCGAACTGGGAGAGGCCATTTCCAGTAAAAGGACAAGGAATAGTAATCTATACCACTCACAAACAACATCCATTTGCAATTTCTGTTCAAGCGGAGAATGCCGAAGACTGGATATCTTTGGATATTCATGACAAGTTTGCCGTATTCTACATGAAAAAGGGTCAATTCATTCGACCCCTTATGATGGTGGTTGGCGACAACAGTGGACTTGAAAAAGGAGATAACGTTTCTTACTGGTACAGTTACGATCGTGATCGACTAGTGCTGAAATACGGAAAGGGTTACCGAATGGAAGAGACGACCTTGATGACGTATGATTTCCTGAAAGATGCCACTCTGTCAGAGGACAAAGCAAACATCAGAAAACAGTTGTATCATTTCTTCAACGCCGAGAACCAAATAATCTGTAGACAGTTTGACGAACCGATAGCCACATTCAAAGGTATAAACAGAGTAGCTCAGTTTCTCTCTGCAAGGGCGTAGCTACCTATACGCAAATACGCAGGTGCGTATTGAAATTTTGTCAAATTGACAAAATTTCAATATACACCTGCGTATTTTCATGCTGAAACGTTGTTAATTGGGCATAATTTTAATACTAACTGCCAACAGACACGAAAATTTGTAATATCTTTGCGGCTTAACCCCCTATTATTGCCCTTAATGAGTATAAAACATGATTGTGCGTACTGTGTAATTGCCCCTAGCTACGCCCCTGATCTGTTCTAAATTATCATAAACCAGCAAAAAGCATTGCTATTGAGGCTACTTACAAACATTTTAGGCCTATTTTCAAATCCTTCCATATGAGGGGAAAAAATGTTGTTGTTTTTTTCAAATTAGCCGAATATACAAAATCTTTATCGTTTTATAAAAATTTTTTTTTATCATTTTCGAAAGAAGATCATAAGAGTATATCATGATTATATCATGACTGTCACTCGAATAAACAAATTCATTCAATGTACTCGAATAAAGAAATTCATTCAATGTATAAATTAAATTGAAAGTTAAAAGAAATTCTTTTATCAAATGACGTCGCTGTTATTCATAAAAATCGTATGACCACATGTGTATATGTAATAACATTTTGGCGCGTAGGACATGTAACGTCATTGACAACGACCGTGTCAGCAATGCGTTTTCTTAGTGAAATACTGTTCATTTTGAAGGCGATAAAATCCCATTTTAGAAGGTTATTTGATAAACAGAATCTTACACTTGTGGTCGTTTTATATGAAATTTATGAAACTCGTCAAAGGCTCGTTTTATAAATTTCATATGAAATTACCACTCGTGCAAGATCCTTTATATCTAATTCCTCTTAATACATGTATTTCAGGAAAATCAGTCATTACAGTATATGATGCAGAAGCACAAGAAACTCTTCATGTGAAAGAAATCATGTATTCAGAAGCCGTTTATGAAGTTGACCCGTGTGTGGAGTTCGACAGGAACCCATTTGTTCGCAATATTCCTCCACTGGTGCTTGATAGTTCACGGGTCAGCTTGCACATACTGGATAAAGGTGATTTTTGTCTCTCTGCGGGTTTGCCTCTTGTGTGTAGAGAACTGTACGAAAACGTCAAAAACTGCGAGCTCAGTGATCCTACATGTATAAAAGCGGAAACTGGCAAAGTCAGGTTGTCCGACGCGATCCGATACAGTGTTGTAACTGAGGGCTGCGTTCTTCATAGGAAACTCAAGAAAAAGGCGGACATATTTGGTTGTAGTCCTACAACAACGTACCTGCGGGTCACACTGGGACAGAGCTATGGAAACTCGCCAGGTATTCCATATGTCCTAGAAATATGGCCTTCGAAACACCGCAGTCCGATTCATAATCATGGAAACGCACATGCTGTGATCAAAGTTCTTTTCGGATCCATAAGAGTTCAGATTTTTAACAAGCATACATCAACTGCTGATGCAATCCCACAGAAGGAATTTGATGCGCGCGCAGGTGACGTCACATGGATCAGCAGAAACTGGTATCAAACACATAGACTGGTTAATATCACCGAGGATTTTTGTGCCACCATTCAGTGTTACAAATATGATGAGGAGGAAAATACACACTGGCCTTATTTTGACTATGTGAGTGATGATTCAGCCATCAAAAGGTTTCTTCCTGACTCGGATTTGGAATTTCAAGAAATGCGTAAACTTGTTTTGGAAGAATATTTGCCATCGCTTCAGAAAGTCCCAAAAGGTTAGAAAAGCCTTAAAGCAGTCAAGTCAAACTGCATGCGAACCTTAAAACCCATGAAAATACCAAACACTGAAAAGATACTACTACATAGGTGACTGATCGGTCGGCGTGGAGTCGCCATCTAAAGATAAACACTTTGACTAGCAAACAGTTCTCTAATGCACATAGGTATGTAACGCGACGTCTAATTGGATCACGTCCAATATTTGCGACAGTATGTTCTGCGATAACTTGTCGGAAGCCCGACGTCATTATGAACGTCGCTTCTCATTGGCTGACGTCTGGTTCAACGTCGCTGAAAGCCTTTGCTATGTTGGCAAAGTAGTAGAGTTTTTTAATGTGAAAAGTGCATTAAAATGGTTATAACTGTATTGAAAATTGTCTTTGGGGAAGGTAAATTGCCGTAAAACGAAAGGACCTGGTATGATAAGGCCCATATTTGGCCCCCAGAAAACTCATTTTTCAAAAGTCTTATTTCCATAATGAAAATGTATTCATCTGAAAGTTCAAACCTTGAATGTAACAGCAAACACAAAATTTACAAGTTCTTGCACAAAATAGTTGTGATATTTGTACTGGATATACCCATACCCCCAGCGGATTCTGACGAAAATGACGAATTTGGTAGCCTTTGTGGCTTTCAAAATATATGAGCCCGGCCTCCAGCACATTTAATATTTTGTATACAGATAAAATTTTAATATATTTACATGCCACGAAAATATTAAATGTGCTGGAGACCAGGCTCAATGTTTATTTTTATACTTTTGTTACCAAACTGGCAGCGTTTGGAACATTTTCCCAGCGTTCTCAACATAAAAACGCCCATATCTCTGCTCATAGACAAAATAAACATATGTTGTGGGTATTCATTTTCTTAGTTAAAACACAAGGAATAATCTGGTACACATTTCATTTTGATCTGTTGGAATTTTTTGGTTAGCGTCTCTGTACATGCAAACTTGAGTGGGTGGGGTACATGTACCTGGAGAAGCCTTCTGCAGTGCACAGGTAATTAGCAGTGCAATTTTACATATAAGCATTTCATCAAAAGCCTGTTGTTAAGAGCTTTCAAAAGTTATTGTAAATGACTTATTTCTTTAAAGGAATATGTATTAAACTCTTTTCCCGCAATTTTCCTTCATTTTATTGAAACAACGTAGGCATGTCAGAAATCGTGTTATTCTGAGAATTAACAAACACGAAACATATTATTTCTGCTTGTTCCCATACGCACAAATAATAAGCAATAGAAACCATGCATTTTTAAGAGAATTTGAATGGGGGCCAAAAACGGCCCTTATCATAAGGTTTACCTCCCCAAATGATAATTTTGAGTACAGTGATCCCCTAAATGGTTTGCTGATTAATCGAGCAACTCGATCACTACTCGTATGCAGCAAATTAGTGATTTATGGATCACCATTTTGCATTAATCGATTATCAGTGTTGTTACAATATGTATATGCCTTTGTCCAACTTCTGCAGTATACTGCATATTTAATGCTTACTTGAAACTGCTGATATTGCATCTCGAATGAGAAGTCAATAGAAAATGGTTAAAGCATTTTCTGTGGACTTTCTGTTCGAGTTGCAATAAAACATAGTAAGGGAACAGCTCTTGGACGAAACCTAGTGTGGATTCTAGATAGGCTCTTAACAGTGACATTAATCGATGTTTACTCGATCATCGATTATTTTCATAAACCGATGCTAGAGCAAAATCATCAGCTGTGTCCAACCATTAATAATAGAGCTGTGACCGTATTTATAAACGACTTACGTGGTTGCTATGCTGTTGCTAAGGCTAAATTTTCTATGAAGGAGATTCCCTACAACTATGAAATTTGCTCTGGAGGAACAGTCTTTTTCAGACTGTTCCTGCAGAGCCATTTCATAGTTGTAGGGAATCTCCTTCATAGAAATGTAGCCTTAGCAACAGCATAGCAACCACTTAAGTCCTTTTATAAATACGGCCCCTGGTTTATGTGTACCGTTAAGCCGGCACTAGACGATGCACGCAACCTCGCAAGTGACATTGCTTGCCATACGTAGAGTCTGAATAATACCGAGACTCTGATTTTCGTTCGTGTATGTGAGCCGCGACACGACAAAACCAACAATGTGGTTGTGCGCCCAGCGCTGACTCAGATCAGCCTGGACATCCACCAAGTCTGATCAGACTCTTCGCTTAGCGCTTAAAGGGTAGCTAAGGGACTAAGCTACCTTCATGCGGACAGCGAAGACTCTGATCAGACTGGGCGGATGCCCAGGCTGATCTGAGTCTGCGCTGGACGTACGACCACATTGTTGGTTTTGTCACGTCGCGGCTCATGTGTTCTTTGTTTCCAAGGGCAATTTTTATGTTTTAATTACCATTTTGAGGAGGAAAATACGCTAAAACTAGAAATGTTTTCAGAGAAAAACAGATGTATTCAAGAACTCATTCTTATCCCCTCTAATCCCCCCCCCAAAGTGTGTCCCCACCCACTCGTGCCATTACCCTAAACCATTCTTTGATGATATAACCTATCACGTTTTGGTCTTTCTATGATGATAATAACCTATCACGTTTGGTCTAAAGATGTCAATACATTTAAAAACATTTAAAATCCTTCTGTAACCTTGAAAATAGAGTCGAGCTCACAAAAATCTCAGCATTTCTTCTGCTTGTCATAGTTCTATATCCATAAAAGTCTGATTACATTCCACCCACTGGTTCACGAAATATATTCTTAATGAAAATTACTAAGTGCTACTATGATCTTAAAAAAAGGGATAAATGTCATAAAATCTAATCATCTCTGAAGCTTGTCTCAATGATATGTCCACGCAAATTTAGAGAAAATCCATCCTCTGTATCGAAAGTTATCCTATATACATTACTTTGACCTTGAAGAAGGGTCAATGTCTCCAAAAACTAAGCATGTCATTAAACCTGTCACAATGATATACCCATGCACGTTTGATGACTATCCATCCATTGGTACAAGAAATATATCATTTTTGGTGAAACTCTAACATTAAATTGTAAGTTGGCTATTGACTTTGAACATGGGGCCAAGGTCACCAAATCACAGTCAACTCTTCTGACAGCCCAAAATGGTATATCTATGCAGATTTAGTGGAAATGAAGGCAAATATTCAAGAAATATTTCAATTTTCTTGAAATTTCATTTATTTAACTCTTCCTGTGACCTTGAAAATGAGATCAATGTCACCAAAATGTAATGAGCTCGTAAAATTTAGACTAAATGATAAACATATCGCAAGTTTAGAGAAAATCTATCCACTTTGTTCAAACGATATCCCACATACAAGACTATGACCTTGAAAAGGGGTCAAGTATGTCTTAAGCTTGTTACAATGATATATCCACCAAGTCTGGTGAAGACCCATCCATTGGTTGCAGAAATATCTCATTTTTAGGAAAATAAACATTTGTAAGTTGGCTTTTGACCTTGAAAATGGGGTCAAGGTCACCAAAACGTAACTTACTCATGAGATCGTCCCAAAGGTATATCTATGCAAGTTTGGTGGGAATCAAATTAAAGACTCAAGAGATGTATTAATTTTAGTAACATTTTCACATATTTAAGTCCTTGAAAATGAGGTCAAGATCACCAAAATCTAATCAGCTCTTGTGCTTGTCCTAAAAATATATCCATGCACATTTTATTAAATTTCATCCATTGGTTCAAGAGATATCATGTATTCAAGAAAGTGTGACGCTATCGCCCGGACAATATGTCCCTCCTCACCTTTGGTGGGGGACATAATTAAAGCATTCAGTGAAATCGCTTTCATTTTTCTTGTTATCTTTATTCGTCTGCGTACAGTTTTAAACAAATCATATCAATGACTGACAAAAGTACAGATGAAACAAAACCTGTGGTATGGCTTTGTGATTTTCAGTCTATGAACTGACGCGCACGAGGAGCGATCGAAATGTTCTGAGCCTAAGATACTTTTAGTAAATCTACGCATGCGTGGTTGACACGGATGTAATTAGTTGTCATTTACTAGCTTTCGATGGAAGTTTCAAAAATATTTGGCGAAAGTTTCCCTTTTACAGCACCTTAAACGCAAGAGGCGTGGCATGTTTTTAAAATAGCATTTAAAAACTATTTGTCTTGCCTTAATTTGAAAAATCATTCTTCACATTTTACAAAATGTAAACGGTTCTTGTTGTAGTACATAAAAATATGATGCTTTGTCAATGGATGGATGGATGACTTGCGATTTTACGTCCTTTTCAACAGTATTTCAGTCATATCAGGACGATGGGCTTGTGATAATGAAAGGCTGTGTGCAATGGAACCACGTTTACGATGGAAAGAACTCCGCCTCCATGCTTTGTCAATAGTTTGATGGATTTGTCAATAGTTTGATGGAAATGCAAAATATTTTGGCATCTGGTGGCTTTACCGTAAACCCTTAAATATTGCAACCCTGAAATTTAGAGACCCATATCCTACTTTCCTGTTTGTTAGGAACATGGTGAGGAAAATCAAACAATGTTTACACACATATTCAATTCAATTCTTTATTACACTCTGTTTTACAAATGTAAACTACAAGAGGAGCATTTATAGAATACACAGTTACAATATACATAGTGACGGAATGACCGATATAAGCATTTCAATTCAATTATCAAATACAAACAATTTACCCAAATAATAAATATTTATGTATCTCTAAATAAAGCGCTTTAGTGAACGTTCCGGTCGGTAGATGTTGTTGTTTCTGAATAGAATCGCCTCCAGAGCGGTGCCATTCAGACCCACAACTTAATACGGAACCTCCACCGAGCGCTCCCCAGCTATAGTTCTTATCTTAATCTACAGAATACTTGTGGGAGGACAGTCAATTGACACTCATCTGTTTCATATACCCTACTTTGCTCAAACTTCGAGGCACCTCAAACCACTCATTTTCCATTTGGGATAAATGGAAAATGAATGGTTTAAGGCGTCCCAATACTCAAGCACATCAGGGCATATATTTTTTTCCTTTTTTGACAGTAATTATTTTAGGTACAGCGATCATTTTTCTCGTTCCGATCCCAGGCAACATAACTTTGAGTGCTACTCAAAATAATAATGTCTGCGGTCGAAACAAAGAAAAATGATTGTAAACCTTCCTTCAAACCATATTAATGTGATTAATTCTAGTTATTTATATAAACACTAAAAATCTAGAGTTCTATCTAGCTGAGGAATTAGCAGGATTAATTTCCTCGAATAAGTTTGCATAATCTAACATGTTAAAAAGGTTCTCAGGATTTTTTTTTCTTAATCTTATATAATGTTGAAAGGACGCCTTTTCCCATACGGGTACAGCTGTATAGATATAAACTTTTGGCAATAACGCACTGTAACCTTGTATATATAGTAACTATATATTATATAATGTGGCTTTCTCATTCAGTATTACATATAATATGTACATACACTTAAGCTGCTGATACTACACCTTTCAATAATATGTCAACAAATTTACATAACTTCATCAGTTCACACTCGTTTGTTATGTTCATTAGCTCTCGATACTTCAAAATATTTGGTCGCTCATAATAAAATTTACTTATATAACGTTTTATGTCTTCTTGAAAATTTCTACAAACTAAAAGAAAATGAAACTCGTCACCTAATTCGGTTTTACAAAAACTACATTTGCGCTCATTTAAAGGTTGGCCGGTCCATCTGCCTACTTCTACTGGAAATCTATGGTTACGACTTCGAAATGCAAATAACTTTCTACACATATTGGCTGGAAGTATTTTCCAGTATGCACTACTTCCGAAGGACTCTTTAAATAGTCGGTAGTTATTGCTACTAGAAGAAACATCAAGTAATGAATGCCATTTTTGAATATACACATCTTTAAATTTTTGCTTTATAGAGTTTATAAACCATTTCGAATTTATGTAACTTTGTGAATACCATACCCCAGAAAATCCCATGGAGCATATAAGTTGTTTAACATTTTCAATCCACTTAGATTTAGCATGTCGATTTTCATGCATAGAATGAACAACATTATAAACAATGGACGAAAGTCTATATTTGTCTTGGCCATCTAAGAGCTTACACCAAAATGAAGTAACCCTGGAATTTATTTCTAGAGTAAGTGGGAATATACCTAAATCACCGTAAATCATGTGAGACGGGGTAGACTTTTTTAAATGAAATACGTATTTTAAAAACTTCAGATGCACCCGCTCGATTACATCGCAATTGCCAAACCCCCAAATTTCTGAACCATATAACAATATAGGTTTTATTGTTTTATCAAATAGTTCCAATTGGATATCAATCGGCAACTTTAAAGTTCTGATTTTTCTCATTAAGGAAAATAAAGCTTTATTTGCCTGTTCTGCAATATTCTTTTTAGCAGCAAAGAACGAACCATTTTTTGATAATACAATGCCAAGATATTTGTATTCGTTACTAATTTCGAGTTCTTGTGAACCATATATAAAATGAATCTTTTCTGAAATCTTTCCATTAGTAAAAATAACTATTTTTGTTTTAGATACATTGACTGACAATTTCCATTTATTACAGTATTTTTCGAATATGTTTAAAGTAGCTTGCATGTCTGTTACGGAATTGGCAAAGAGAACGGTATCGTCGGCATATAATAAAACGAGAAGTTTTAAGTATACAGATATATCTTCGTAATTAATGTCACATGTGACTCCGTTCGCTCTGTTTGTAAACAAAAAATTTTGCAAATCGTTCAAATAGATCGAGAACAAAAAGGGCGATAAATTTTCGCCTTGTCTTACTCCGTTTAAACAGGGGAAAAAGATCGAAGAGTCATTATTTATTGCGACATTTGATTTTATATTTCTATATATATTACGTATTATAGTGTAACATTTACCATTTATACTGTATTGTAATAATTTTTCCCATAACCCCTTTCTCCATACTCTATCGAAAGCCTGTTTAAAATCTACAAAACAACAGTATAACTTGTTTTTACTGGCTTTTGCAATCTCTATGAGACTCTGGATGATGAATAAATTGTCTGCCGTGGAAAAGTTTCTTCGAAAGCCGGCCTGACAATCCTCGATCAGGTTGAAATTTTCGGAAAATTCCTTTAATCGATCATTTATTATTTGAGTAAACAATTTCCCGAAACAACTTAGTATTGTGATGGGGCGATAATTTTCCGCAAGCTTGGGATCTCCCTTACCTTTGAAAATAGGCTTAATAGTACCAAATGACCAACTTTCCGGGATTAAGCCTTCGTTAAAAATAAGATTAAATAATTTTTTATATATTGGTAACATTATATGGGTTGTAGCTTTAATGTGTTCATTTTTTATGTCATCTAAGCCCGACGCTTTATTATTACAAAGTTTAGATATTGCTTTCAAAATTTCGTTTTCAGTAATCGGTTGGTTTATGATATCATTATCGATTTGTTCAGAACCCATATCAAATTCCGTGTCGTCATGAGTATTAGCCTCGTTAATACTTTTAAAAAACGAATACAAGTCATCTAGACACGCTTCGGGTCCTTTTTTCCGATCTGAAGAATTCAAAATCTTCCAGTATTCTTTTGGATTAGAGCTTCTTAGGTTTCTTAATTTATTTATTCTTTCGTTATCATGGTCTTTTATACTTTTTGAAATTGTATTTTTATAGTTTTTACTAACTGTTTTCAAGAGATTTTTATTGTGTTCCGATTTGCAGCGATTATATAATCTACGGGTATTATGATAAAGGTTACGTGCAACTCGACATTCCCTATCAAACCATGGTCTTTCATTTTTATTTTTAACCTTTTTACAATTCGGTTTAGTTATACCAAACGAGAGCTTTGCACAGTCTACAAAAATATTACCAATATCATAAACAACACTGTCTATATCTGACTGTGAAATTTCATCCACTTGTAAAAGCGAATCTAACTTTTTATCAATTTTTGTGACAGCATCGATATCAATATTTTGCACAAACTGATCGGCCTTATCTCTATTCCACATAAAAACATTGACATCTGACATGATTTTTGTCAAAAAGTGTTAAAAGATATCCACTTATGTGCACGCAGAGCATGCGACTCCGATTGTGCACTGTCTGCAGAAACTCTCGAAATAGACACTTTCTGAAAATCAAAATTTTGCTTTTAATTTTGAAATGGAATAAATGTATGCTTGCATATATTCTATTCTATTCTATTCTATTCTATTCTATCCTATAACCTTGCTAGGTCGTTGGGGCACCACAGCTGACTTCAAAACAATCCATTTCCACCTTGTCCTGTCTTCAGCTGCCCTAGTTGAGCTGGCAAAATCCATTCCAGTCCATTCCTTGATATTGTCTTCCCACCTCTTCTTCTGTCTACCTCTTCTTCTTTTTCCTTTCACTGTGCCCTGAAGGATTGTCTTTGCTAAACCAGAAGACCTTGAGACGTGGCCAAACCACCTTGGTTTCCGTTTCTTGACCAGCGTCAGGAGTTCATCATATTCTCCAATGGCTGCTTGGATCTTCCTGCGAACCTCCTCATTGGTTATATGGTCCTTGTACGAAATGTTCAGTAACCTTCGGTAGCATCTCATCTCAAAGGCCTGCGTTCTTTTCTCTAACTCTGCTGTCAAGGTCCACGATTCACAGGCATACAGAAATATGGAAATGACAAGGGAGCGCATAAGTGTCACCTTTGATCCAAGAGATATGTTGTTATCTCTCCAAATTGGTTTCAGCTTTGCAAGAGCTGAAGTGGCTTGTGCTATCCTTGAGAGAACCTCCTGTTTTGAGCCATCATCTGAGACAACTGCTCCAAGGTATTTGAAGCTGCTTACAGTACCCAGCTTCTGCCCCTTTACCTTGATCTCCCTCTGGATGCCATATGCGCTGTTTGTCATCAGTTTGGTCTTCTCAGCACTGATCTCCATCTTATACCTTGTGCAGGTCTGGTCGAGACTTTCAACTAGAGCTTCTAGTTCCTGCTCTTCCTCAGCAAGAGCGTCTATGTCATCGGCAAACCGCAGGTTGGTAATATTTCTGCCGCCTATGCTAACCTTTCCGTCGTGTTCTTCCAGAGCATCAGACATGATCCGTTTGAGAAAATTGTTGAAGAGGGTGGGTGACAGAAGACATCCTTGTCTTACTCCAACTGTTGTTCTGAACCATTCTCCTGTGCTGCCATTTATCAGGACTGCACTTGTAGCCTTGTCGTATAGCTGCTCAATGGTGCGAACTAGGTTTGCATTGATATTGTACTTCCTCATGGTGGCCCATAAGGCTGCATGCCATACCCTGTCAAAGGCTTTTTTGAAATCAGTGAAGACATGGTACAGATTCTGCTGATGTTGGAGATACTTTTCACACAGGATTCTGAGGTTGAAGATCTGTTCTGTGGTGCTCCTTCCTGCTCGGAACCCAGCCTGTTCCTCAGCGATTATCTCTTCGGCTTGTGGCTTAAGCCTGTTCAAGATAACTTTCAGCATGACTTTGCTTGAATGACTGATGAGGCTGATGGTTCTGTAGTTCTGGCAGAGCTGTAGGTTGCCCTTTTTAGGGAGAGTAATAATCAGCGACTGAGTCCATGGGGTAGGCCATTCTCCTGTTCTCCAGATCCTGTTACAGATATCTGTTAAAACACCAATCATGGTCTCCCCTCCAGCTTGAACAAGTTCTGCTGGTATATTATCAACTCCGGCAGATTTTCCCTTCTTCAGTGCTGCTACTGCAATCTCAACTTCCTCACGAAGGATCGGTTGTTGATCTTCTTCTGGGGGCTGACAGCAGTCCAGAATCGTATTGTCACCATCAGTCTCATGGTTGTATAATTCTGAGCAATATTCTGTCCATCTGCTGAGAATCTCTTGTTCTTCTGTAAGGCATTTCCCAGACTTGTCCTGGATAGTTGTGGATTTACCCTGTTTCTCTGAAGTTAGATCCTTCACCAGCTGGTATGCTTTCTTGCTGTTGTTTTTGTTCAGGCAAGTTTCGATCTCCTCGCACTGACTAGCTATCCAGTCCTCCTTCGCTTTCTTCAGTGCCTTCTGAATCCTCTTGTTTGCTTTCCTGTATTCTTCTGCTCCTCCTGCTTCATACCTCTTCTTCTTCAAATTTCTCCTCTCATCACAGAGGTCGAGAACATCTCTAGTGACCCATGGCTTTTTCCTGCGACGTTCCTTCCCAAGTATCTCACTGGCTGCATCAGTCACTACTGTGTTGTAGGTGGTAATCATGGTATCTATGACCATGTCATCATCCCTCAGACCAATGAGTGGTGCAAATTTTCCACCTATTGTTGCTTGAAAAGTGCATGCCACCTCTGGGTCCCTTAGCTTCTCAAGATCAAACTTCAGTCTTGGCTGGGTTGGCTTTCTAGCCTTCTTCAGACGAACTCGGAAGGTCATTATGACCAGGTCATGGTCACTTCCTATGTCTGCTCCAGGAAAACTCCTTGTCCTATGGATGTTGACTCCTGATCGGAAGCGCTTCCTCACCAAGATGTAATCAATCTGATTGTGGTGTTTCCCATCTGGGCTGTGCCATGTCCATCTTCTTGATGGTTTGTGAGGGCCAAGGGTGTTTGTCAGTACTAGCATATATCATCAATTAACGGGATGCTGTTGGACAAATATTTGCCAAAAAAAAAAAAAAAAAACATTGCAAATGTTTGACTCTGCTAAAGCTTTGGTGGGTCAAAGAGTTATACAGTGCACTCATAGGTGAAGTGTTATCCAATTGATATTCAAGATAAATTCCCGAAAGTTGGTAATTGTTGCTCTGTAGAATGGCTGTTTAAAATCAATAACTCAAATTCAAAAGATGGAGGGGCTTAGAAATTTTCGATCGCTCCTCGTACAGCTGTAGATTTAAGATGCACCTGTGAAAATGTGGAGACCTGTACCTATATTTTTGTAAGAGCGCAGGTGTACTGTAAGATATCTTACGCCCCAAATTGCCGTAAGCACAAGGTAGATGAATGAATGTTCCCACCAGTTACAAATGTCATATAGAGGCTGGTACAGGGCTACTAAATATAACATAATTGAGCCGCGACACGAGAAAACCAACAAAGTGGTGTTGCGCCCAGCGCAGACTCAGATCAGCCTGGGCATCCATCCAGTCTGACCAGAGTCTTCGCTGTCCGCATAGAGGTAGTTCAGACCCTTAGCTACCCTTTAAGCACTTACAGTAGAGTCTGATCGGACTGGGCGGATGCCCAGGCTGATCTGAGTCAGCGCTGAGCGCACAACCACTTCGTTAGTTTTCTCGTGTCGCAGCTCAAATTTATTGTTGTGATGAAAGGTAAACAAGCACGAAAAAGGTCAATGACATCCAACTTCTTAATACGAGCTTGAAAGGACCTCTGACAGTTTCCATGCAAATTTGCCTATTTTTCGACGAAGTACTGCCGCTTTCTTGGGAAGCCAAAAATAAAAATTCTAGCATTAATGGGTAGACTTATCCATTATAAAGAGGTTTTGATAATGATTTTGAACAATTATCACATCTGCATACTAACTTCTCACTGATTCTCGCAAGAGGGGTAAGTGAAAATTTCAGTCATTCTAAATACATATATTTTTCGCTTTTTCTTATTTAATGAATTTTATTTGTTAAATATGCTTAAAACAAAGTAAAACTCAATAGATGCTCATAGTGTGCAATAATATGTAAATAAAAAGTATGCTAGCCTTATTTTTAGACACAGAGGGTCTAATTACCCCACCCACTTTTCAGTTTTTCAGCTGTAGACTATCTTTCCCCCGTGCCTCAGCTCGCCACTCATATATAATGTGTATATTTACAGTACACATATGCATGCAAGTGGCTTGCAGAGGCACGGGGGGGGGGGGGGGGGGGGGGTAAAGCATATTTATAAAAAATTTCCTATTTTCCATACATTCAATTGTAAAAACTTGCCTTTTACACCAAAAATCTAAGTCTGCATATAATAAAGTTGAAAATTTATTTTTGTGCCAATTATAGGGACTTTAGAGCAACACATTTCAATAAAAATTTTGAAGTATACAGAAAGTTCATTTTCCCCGATTTTTATAGGCAAATCTACATTACAACTGTCAGAGGTCCTTTGTGATACTTTATGAGCCACGACACGAGAAAACCAACAAAGTGGTTGTGCGCCCAGCGCAGACTCAGACCAGCCTGGACATCCGCCTAGTCATATCAGACTATTTGCTAAGCGTTTAAACGGTAGCTAAGGGTCTCAGCTACCTCCATGCGCACAGTGAAGACTCTGATCAGACTGGGCGGACGTCACTGAACTGACAGTTTAGTTCAACGTT
>CAXDIV010000128.1:0-92553 GCA_963989385.1 Ctena decussata | reverse complement strand
GAAGTTTATAAAACAGTGATTACAGTACTCAGTGGAAGTTTCTAAAACAGTGATTACAGTACTCAGTGGAAGTTTCTAAAACAGTGATTACAGTACTCAGTGGAAGTTTCTAAAACAGTGATTACAGTACTCAGTGGAAGTTTCTAAAACAGTGATTACAGTACTCAGTGGAAGTTTCTAAATGAGTGATTACATGATTCAGTGAATTTTTTTATACAAGTGATTATAGTGAAAGTTACTACAAGGGTGATTAAAGTAAAAGTGTAAGTTTCTAAAACAGTGATTCAGGGCCTGACAAATCGAAGTTTTATCCACTTGTCCGGTAATTAGCTTCTACAAGAAAGTGCTGAAATATATCTATTTTCCCTATATAACTTATACATTTTTCTGGGCAAGTAAGAAAATAATTTACTTGCCCAGCCTAAATTTTCACTTGTCCCAGGCAACCAGACAATGGATTTGTCAGGCCCTGGTGATTACAGTACTCAGTGAAAGTTCTACTAGGGTGATTAAAGTACTCAGTAAAAGTTTCGTAAAGAGTACAGTTCTCAGTGAAAGTTTCTACAAGGGTGATTAAGTGACAGAACAATTTTCTAAAACAGTTACTGCACTCATTGAAAGTATCTAAAAACAAGAGCTGTCGCCTGACAGCATAGCTCGCCTGAATAGGTGCTTGCCCATCACACAGTCACTTTGGAGGTGTGGAATTCTATGCATAAAACTTCAGGCAAGCATGTCCATAATGACAACACGTTTATAAACAAAAGTTATGTAAGAAATAAGTCTTAAAATAAAATTAAAATAAAAAAATCCACATGAAATTTCAAAGTCCATGAGCTTGAGGTCAAAGAACTAAGCGGTAGGGTGTGTGTGTGTGTGTGTGTGTGTGTGGGGGGGGGGGGGGGGGGGGGGGGGGGGGGGGGGGGGGGGGGGGGGGGGAGGGGGCTAGGATGTAGGATGTAACAAAACCTTGAACCATTATCTAACATCAGTCCAAGTATTAGTATCAACTGAGTCCATCGTGGCACTGTGAAATTATGTCTTCATAAATATAAAACTTTAACCAAAATCTTTAGGGCAAAATTCTAAGTGGATGACCTTGACTTCAAGGTCATCCAGTGGGGTAAGTATATGGTGTTTTTTAAAAACTCAAAAAAGTGTCTAGCATCAGTTCAAGTGTAAACTAAAGCTCTGCCAAGCATTATGAATCAGTATGCAATTAGAAAACTTTAATAAAGAACAAATTTCCAAAGTCCGTGACCCTGACATCAAGGTCACTGGGCGGGGTTGGGGTAGTACTCAGCAAAACTTTGGACTAATATCTAACTAAAGTGCAAATATAAAAAGAATTCATCACTGGGTTCAGGAGATATGTGTCTTTAAACAAGTAGCCCAAAGGGCAACAATTGCTCACCTGAGAGACATTGTAAACCTATAGGGATATTTAAGATGCTCAAGGGCAGCTAACTCCACAGTCAGTGGTCCAATCAGACTGAAAATTAAACTCATCCAAAACATTATGTATGCCCTCATTTAATATATGCAAGTTTAAAAAGTATCCGATCAAGAGCACAATAGACAGAGCTGTCATCTTGTACTATAGCCTTTCACCAGCAGCCAAATTTCATCTCACTGGACTTTCTGCAGAGGGATAACAGCATGATTCCTAATCTCTCAGGGATGTTTACTTCTAAAGGGAGTTTTATTACCCCTAACAAGTTCTTATCAAAACATTCCACTGCAGAGAACCTAGATAATCATCATTTAATATGTGTGTTTATGAGCATGGATTTATGGCTGTATTGAATTATGATTTTGTTGTTGCTTTCTTTGACCTAGTGCACAATTTGGAGGCTATCTTTGACCTTCCATAGCTGTTAATAGCTTCTTTTCTGAAATGAGCCACTTCATGAAAAAACAGTTATTTGCATATGTGAATTTTAAGTGAATTTGAAAGTTTATGCTTCAACTTTTCAAGTGAACTTGAAATTTTGTTATTTTCAGGAATTTTAGATCTAGAGAGGCAGGGTGGCTGAGTGGTTAGAGTGGTTCGGTTATTGTGCAGAAAGTTGCTGGAAGGTCATGAGTTCGTGGCTCAGCGTCGCCATCTGACGACAGGAAAACTCTCTCTCAGTAAATGGGTCCCTTTTTCGAATTAGGGAAGGATAAGGCAGTGAAAGGAGAGAGATGGGCAGATAAGGCAGCGAGAGGCGAGAGATGGGCTCCGCCTTTCATCAACTGTGCCCAAGATACAGTGGGTCTCTAACCCCCACTGCCCCTACGGCTATTGGGCTATGGGAAACCTTTACCTTTACATTTAGAAATATTGAACTGTGCTAATAAAGCTAATAGAATGCTGGGGCTAATTAAAAGAACATTCATATATATGGATAAAGATATGTTTCTTCCTCTCTTCAAAACACTCATCCGCCCCCATTAGGAGTACATGAATGTGGTTTAGCTGTCGCAACAGGCAGATATTGGTATGGTCTGGCTTTTCTGCACTTCAAGAAGCAATCGTCTCTGTCACAATGGTTGCATCTTGGCAAAGAGGTTCTAACATACAGATTCTATGTTTTAGAACTATTTTTGCGATAACTTATAAAATGGTAATCCAGTGAAAATATGTATATGATACCCGAGATATGATACAAGTTATAGAGGACAATATTGCCAACTTCTGAAACAAATTTCATTTTAAACAACTGTCTGAACATTGCTGCAATTAGATGCACTTGGCGTCTTTACAACGTCTGCATCACTTTTTCTATCACAAGTAGCCCAAAGGGCAACGATCACTTACCTGAGAGCCATCTAGATTAGTCATAGGACAAATATGGGATGAAAAGACAGACCCTGGATCAATCTCATACTTTCGACTCACATTGTCAGCCTATGCCTGGCGAGTTAAAACAATGTAGGGCTGTAAGTGGTTCAAACTTGCAAAAAAAAAGGGCAATACTGATGTGCATACAAAATTTGGTTAAGTTCTGTCCATTGTTTCTCAAAATATTAAGCGGAAAAGAAATGGTAGCAGAACCACAGAATTACAGAACCGTAGAATAACGGAATTATGGAAGGACAGGGCAAATCCAGTATAGCTCCAATTTTCCAAAGCGTGGCTATAATAAGAGGTTGTTTTGTATAATCTATTGGTCCCTAATCATAACATTTTGATCACCCTTATTAAATCCTTTGAACCTTGTGTTATTGACCGTTCCAAAATGATACTTCTCATTTGCCTCTTTTTATTGCTTCTTTTTGCCTTCTATGTCTCTAGATGATATGAGCCACTTCATGAGAACAACATGCTAAATTAAAGACGCAGGTCAGCTGTGCAGTTACTGCGCAGATGATCAACACCTTTATTTTTGCTACATAGTACAATCCCATCTACTTGCTTAATAAAAAATTTCAAGCCTCTTAACCATCTTCTCTGGCTGTACAGTCTGGTTTGTGTTGGACCAGGTCGGAAATGCCGAAGACAGGTTTTGTCTTGATGTGGCTCATAAGACTAGTAAGGTTAAGGTAGGTGAGTTGCCATGATTTGGGAAAGAGCTGCTCATTTGTTGTTGTGTTAGGGTTTTACGTCCCACCAATAGCTTAGGTCGTACAGAAACTGAACCTCAGTTTAAACTCTCATCCAAAAGACTGGAAAAGTCCAGGATCAAACCCATAACCCCTGGTTTACAAGGCGACTAGCTTTACCACTACACCATGGAGGCTCCTAATGAGCTGCTCCTTTGATATATGGAATGTCTTCTTTGTTTGTTTATTTGTTTGCTTTTGTTGAGGTTTAACATACCTGTCAACAATTTTTTAGTCATGCTGGGACAGAACCACCACTTTCTGGGTATTACCAGTACTTTCAGGGAGTAAAATGTCTTGCCCAAGGACACAAACCCGCAGAGGTAGGTTTCAAACCCCCTACATGCTGCTTCGGTGTCCTCCGCTCTACCATTGAGCCATCATGCTCCCCATGTAATATTTTTATTTAGTTAATTTCCAGTTTGATTTCCCAGGAGGGACTTCGGATCTGATTGCATCAGTTCCTGGTCATTGTTTACTGTTTAATTTTATTTGGCATTGAGGGTATTTTAACCAATGAATAGCATAAAGGGTTTTCAGCTAAAAGAAGTGTTAATTTGTTAAAGTTTATTAAATACTCTTTCAATATCAAATGTATTAAAGTGAAAACAATTGCAGAAACTAAAATGCTTCTTAACAGAAAACACACATCTATATACTGAATTTCACAACAGAAACATGAATCTGAAAACACAAATTCAGAGAATCCTGAATAACAGGGTGGCTTCATTAGAAAAGAAAACGGCTTAAGGATGATCCCAATTCTGTGAACTATTATCTCCTGCAATCAAACAGTGTATGTGTTAAATGAAACATATGTATCAATTGTTAAAGTACAGTACCACTCCAAATGTCTTAACCCTCTGTAGCAAAAGTTTGTAAACATATTTTTTCTTGCTTGTGTGCTTAAAATTGCTGGCTCAATATCTTTTGATAACACACAGCTTTATAACTTAATGTCAAAGTTTGTTAAACATAAAATTTCAGTCATAATGATAGGAGTTTCTCTCAGTATAGACACAAGATGCACCAATGTATTTTAGTGTTATCAAGTGTAATGCTCACCCTGTGGAATACTCTAAAGTGTCTTGAAGACAGTTTGGCCTTTATTAAAAGTCTTATGTAGTTCATCTAGACAAAAGTCAGCCATTTGTATCTTTCATGATGTATATATTGTTGAGTACTCAAAGATTAAATCGTCACCACTTTGGCAGTAGCGTCATTCACATGACTAAAAAAAGAAATCATTAAACAATAATTCATTGATGAATTGAATGCTCCTTGTATCTGGCTTTGATGAAAATATGAGCTTTGGAATTTGACATTGACTGTATCTGTGATGATGAAAACTCCTGTCTAAGTTGTAAGGAGAATGACACTGTGAATACTGCAAGTTCTGAGGTGTGCAGTTGTAGATCTGTCATATGGTAACAAACTGTTTTCTTTGAAGGTGCATATGGCTATGTTTCATCAAATATTCTCTGACTGATCTATTTGAGGTTGGCAATGTCACGTCTGTAGAACTTGTAGCTTTATTTAGAAGAATGTCATCATAAACATTTGTACCAATGATGTTGGTTAACTTTCACAGCAAATTTATATCAGCATTATAGCAATAGCCTTGACACATATATACATGTATCAGTGTTAATAGCATTTGAGCTGAGAATTTTACCACAGAAAGGCCTTCCAACCCAAGAGAATTGTAGTGAGCAAAACACATTCTAAGTTCATGTACTAAAGGGTTTGGTACTCATGATTTTAAGATATTTGGCTTGGTACTGCAATTCAAGCATTGACTCATAATGTTAATTTACACTCCCTTCAATTAATAATGACCCTAAGTTTTTGGACAGACAGCCCTTGGCAAACAGTGCAGACCCAGATCAGACTGCTCCTAGAGCTGTCTGATCAGGGTCTACACTGTTTGTCATTCCATCTGTACCTTTTGGACAAATTTCTCCATGGATATACCTCTTTATTTGAATTTTAGGGTGATTACAGCAAAAGTTTACTTTAATACATATTAAACTATATGTTTTTGAAAATGGATTCAACGGATGGAGTTTTTATAGCAACTTTTTTGAAAAAGCATGTGATAAAACAGATTGAGTTAGCATCTACTTTTTGAATGTGATAAAACAGATTAAGTTAATATATCCTTCAACTTTTTCATATTTAAATGTGCACTTCAACTTAATAATTTAATATCTATTTTGAATGCAGTAGCCAAACTATAATTACACACTTTTTCATTAAATTTTCACTTAACCTGAACCACAAATTGAACAATAAAACAAGAAATGAGCTGCAAGCAAGGCATATAGTGTAATCATACAACATCATCAGTTGCTTCTAAAAGTTTACTTATATACTTAATGAAATTTGAACAAAGGCAAACATTACCGGCAATTCTCTTTGAATTATGAGCAGCGGTTGAGCAAATGACTATGTTAAAAACTCCATTAATTTTTTTTAAAAAAGATTTGTATCAATCTTCTTCATACACATCTTCCATATATATTTCTTTAATACATATCTGCAAATTATTGAAAGAATAAATGGACACTTGGAAAGGAATGACTTTTAAAAACTATGCATTTCAAGCATTATTTGAACTGTGCAGTGGTTAGAATGCATGTATACCTAACTTCAATACTCTTGTCAGTTAGTCAAACAATATTTTACAGCAACAAACTTCTTCATGCACATTTTCAATAGACCAGTAAATAACTGCTAAGTATTGGCAGCATCAAACTTCTTCAAGCACATGTTCAGTATACCTGTAACATGCCTACAAAGTATTAAAAGGATAAACTCAAAGCTTTAAGAGGATTTGCATTCACATATTATATGAATTACCAGTCAATTTCAATACAAAAATACCCTTGTAAGAATTACAAAGTGGCAAAACTCCTGCCCCTACTGGCCCTTTGCTCCTCTTTTACAGCCAGATCTATACAATCATATACTGCCTGAATGTGCAGGGATGGGCAAATGAAAAAGTAGGACATAAGCTATTTAAGTTATACAGCAAGAACCTTGAAATATTAATGGAATGACAGACTTGCTGAAAACAGCATACTACCCTTAAATTACACTTTATGCTTTTCAGATGTTTCAAAATAGGACATAAGAAAGGAAAAATAGATAAAATATCATTAAATCTAAAAATAACCCATCTTCCTACCACACATGTTACAAGCAATTCTATCCCTTGACCTGTTATATGCAAAAATACTAAGGAGCCTCAGCACTTGAAACTACCTAGCACTATCTTAATAAGGCCCAAACAAACAATGGAGAGCGCCGTGGCATAGTGGTTATGGTGTCGGACTCCTGAGCGAAAGGTGTTGTGTTGTGTCCTTGAGCAAGACACATTTACTCTCCAAAAGTACTGGAAATACCGAGGAAGCAATGGCTCCATCCCAACATGACTGAAAAATTGTTAACTGGGACGTTAAAAATCAAATCAACCAACCAACCAAACAAACAACAGAATAATGTTAACAACAATTGCATACAAGTAACAGTACAATATTTAATATTTAATACTATATGTTTAACACATTTATTGAAAACAAAAACTGAAATCTAGCATATGAAAATCACATGAGAAAACAAGTTTTCAGGGTTTCCTTACAGGTCAGTCACCAACAGGTCTTCTCAGCTACAGCAGCTAGCCAAAGGTTTAAAAGTATTGGATAATTTCATTATATAGGCAGGGAAAAGCAAATAGTGCTCAGTAATGCACCTAATATGCACCTTTGTTTTTGCATATGTACAAAACAATTTACTCATGACTACATCTATACATTTTCTGAGTTTTCCTGATAAGGAAATTAAAAATCACAAAATTAGTTCAAAATTAGTTCAGCTACGTACACAGCATTCCTTATTTGTTCAAGAAAAGTCTAGCTATAATCAAGCAGATTAAGAATCTGAACTATATCATTTAAAGAGCTAATATACCAAAACTTCTTCAAGGGCTGTAATTGCAGAGTTTTCTTGCAAGTCTAGCTCTAATGCACCAGTCATTTGTATCCACTGCCCCCCACTTAGGGGATGGGGGTGGGGGGGGGGGATAATGACTTTTCACTTTTCAGAGCCCCGCCCTGTGGGGACAAGTTGATAGTAACAACCCTGTTCTTAGCCCCACCCTATAAAAAAGAAAATCAACTTAAGGGTCTAAATGTTAAACCCCTAGCACTTCAGGGTCAATCAAGGGGGGGGGGGGGGGCATGGAGGATACAAATGATGTGCATAATAGTTTGTGGACATGTGTGGTAGGGAGGGACCAACAGGCAGACCCATACTAGCATGCTCCCCCAACTTCTAAGTTGGGGGAACATTGGGGGAACATGAACATTGTGGCAACCCCCGTTAATGCATAAGCCACTTAATTTTCTAATAAGTGGGGTTGATACTTCAAAACAAATTCTGGCAATCTGCAAAACTTATTTACAACATACCACATTAAGCTTAAAAAACCTGGCAGAACAAGTCTGTACCTTTAGATAAATCAAAATGGCTTTATATGTCTAAATAACCAAAAGATAGCAAAACAAGAGCAAGCTATACCTATAAGCATATGTAAACCCTTTTTCATCTACAAATGTATACTTCTTATATTTACACAATGTGTTTCTTTTCATACTTAAAACAATTCTGTTGTCACTATATCATCTATGAGTGCAGTTTCATAAAAGCACTCTAAATGTCTAAGGCACAATAAATAAGCTTATGATCAGACCAGTAAGCCTCAATCACATCACAGAATGCATCACAATTTGCAAATACCAGATCCAATAATGATCCATGATCAGTCGTTGGTTGTCGAATGTACTGACTGCAAAAGAATAAGGTCTCCATAAAACAGACGAAAGGTGACTCAGCTTCATTTACTGGTACATTAAAATCACCCATTATGACTAGTTTTACATTATGACCTACAAGTGGCTTCAAAGCACTGATAATGTCTTTTTTCAAATCAGTCTGAGAACATTTTGGATATTTGTAGAACACTACAACTTGCAGTTGACCTTTTCTCTTACTGTGTAATTTAGCAAAAATGAATTCACAAAATTGAGAATGGTGTTTCATCACTTCCTGAATTTCAAAATCTTCTTTTATATATAAGGCAAGTCCATGGTGTGGCCTGGTTTCATATGCTGCTTCGTCTAATCGGACAAGTCTGAACCTATTCAAGGCAAAATGAACATCTTCATCTCTTGTACACATTCTAGACTCAGCAAACCCAATAACATCTGCAGACAACACATTTGGTTCAAACTGTACATCTATAAAATGTTTATGTAGTGACCTTGCATTATTGAAAGCCAGTTTGATTTTGCTGGGATCAATTTTATACAAAGGTGTATAACTGAGCTCAAGAGATGCTTCTGTTCTCAACCTCTGCATTTCAACATTCACCTGTTCATCTAAACCTATAGCAGCCTCGTTTAGATTCAGAATGTATAAATTTTCGAGTTTTCTGACTCTACTAAATGCAACATAATGAATATGGGGTACCTTCCTAACTCCTTTATGCTGAGTTAAATCAACTACTACCTCATCTTCTGTGATCCCTTGATCTTTGTGAACTGTTTTTGCTGCTGCTGGTCGCAATGGGAATTGTCTTCTCTGATACATTTTGCGATTGTACAAAAAGGTTTTTTCAGTTTCAAATATTGGAGTCCAGTCTCTTTGAATATTTGAATTATAAAAGCCCCTTTGAAAGTATTTTTCTCTTGTTGCCTTTCCAATTCGAGAATCATCAAATTTCATCCATATAATGCTTGGGCGATTACTGCCTTCAATTTTATACTCTATGAATTTCACTTTACCTGTAGCTCCATTTGCAATACCATCTTCAACATTGACATTTACCGATATGTTATATTTCATTCCGACCTTTACAGTCAACACTTTTTCCAAATTAGCTGTTGTTTCAGGATTATCAGGAATTTGGCTGATAAGTTCCCTTGCTTTTTTCGAGGAAATGTTTGCTGAAGCAAGAGTGTCATGGCATGGTATATCAACCTCTTCTCCATCAATAGCATTCATAATATTCTCATTATGGTTATACACCCCTACTTTTTCAGCAAATAGATGCACAGCATCTCTTGGGTATTCACCTGAATCACGGTCAACAACACGCTTCCGTAAATCATCTTTGTCCTCTTCAGTCAATTCGTTCACACGAAGTCTATTCAGTAATTGTGCAAACTTAAGGTCGTCTTTCTGTCTCATGATGTCTACTAATTCATAAATTTTGAAATGCTCTTTCCAAGAATTTGGTGCAAGTGCTTTTGCGCCCTCTTTAAGATCAAGGAATACCAATCTATCACCTACTGGCTTCAACTGATAAAAATCACCAACTGCAATAACACTTAAACCACCAAAACGTGCTCTTATACCTGTCAGCTGCTGTAGTCGTGTGTCTATAAAGTCAAAAATCCTTTTCCCTACCATGGATATTTCATCTATAATCACAACCTTCAAGTGTTTGTACTTTATCCTGAATGTATTCAATTCATCAGCTGACATTCTTTGATCATCTTGAAAGATCTTTCTGTGAAAAGCAGAGCAAATGGTATTACCACCTATATTGAAAGCAGCAGTGCCAATCCAAGCACATAGAATAATTCTTATATCATCAGAGTTTTCTCCTTCTTTTAGATTTAACATTCTGTACAGACTTTGATAAAGTGCTCTTATCACTACTGATTTACCAACACCTGCACCGCCTGACAAGAAAGCGTAAATTGGTTCGTCTTTACATTTTATGCAATGAATAATAATGTGATTGAAAAATTCCCGCTGTCTTAAATTCAAACTTCGTAGCAGACTTAAGTATTCTTCATCTGGCAGCATGATACTAGTTGTTTCTACCCTTGGAACTGAACATGTGGACTGCAGCTCTATACCAATGTCATAGTGCCTATGTTCAACCACTCTGTCTGGATTAAAATATACAAAGTTTTCAGACTCTTTTACACCTTCTTCTTCTGCTTCTCTATTTTCTTGTTCTGCATTTGGTGCAATTCCATCATATTCAGCTTCCTCAGCTTCTATCATTTGCCTGGCAAGTTCAAGTTCTTCAGTGTGATGTTCATACTGATTTCTTTTGATTTCAAGTGACTCTTTGATGGTGTTGTAATGAGCTCCATATGTCTCAAAAGAACCAAGCAGGTCTTTTATTTCATTACGCCATGGCATAAAAAGCATGAGTTGCTCTCTGTAATAATTTTCTGGGTCCTTAGTTTGATTGTATCTAACATAGCGTATGACTTTAGGGACTTTTCGGTACTTATATTTTGTTCCATTCTTTGCTATGTGTATCAAGTCTGATGCAGAATTCCCATTTTCAACCATCTCTTCATCCTCACTATTTTCATCACTTGAATTCTCATCACTAATGCTGTCATCATTTCTATATTCTATTGTCTCAGGCAATTTATTTCCTTTTGGATAAATGACATCAACCTTTGAGACATAATCAGCCAAGCAAAACCTCTGAAGCTGCCTTGGTCTTTTAGAATATCTCTGAACTATATTATCTGACTCAATATTTGTGGATTCAGCAGGTAGTTCATCTAGGACTGATTTGGGTTTTAATAGAAAAACTCTTTCTCTTGAAGCACATGTATTGATATAAACAACCTCTCGAGTTCCTTTGGTCAATGGAATTTGTAGAGCAAGATAGACACCTTCTTGAGCACCTACTTCAACACGGTTTGAAAAAACATTTCCTATATGTCTCACTTGTTTTTTTATATCAGAATTTCCTTTTCTGGCTTCCTTCGCAGCAGCTTCCAGCTGTGCACTCATACCTCTTTGTGATTTGCTTATGTATCCAACAACATATGATGCACAACCATATGGTTCAAGAACAATCTGAATGTCAAGATTAGCTTTCCAGGCAAGAAGAATTTTCCCATTGAACAAATTGACTCTCATTTCATTTGGTGCGCGTTTAAGGAACACTTTAGGAGCACTGAGCGAACTTCTTATACACTTAATGTAATCTTCAAATGTCATTTTGGCCACTGTCTCTAAGAATTCAGCAAATGAAACATCATTATCTTTGTTTTCATTCATTACTCTTTGGAGTTCTGTAAACTTCTTTTTGAACTGGTCTACCTCTTCCTCTAGTGGATACAATAACATTGTTCGAGGCAAAGGAGGTACAGGAAATCCAAATCTACATATTGCCTTTCCCTTTTTTCTACAGGTCCTTGAATGTTTGTGTGTTTGAAGTTCCACAAGATGTGCAGTTTCATCATCATTCACACTACAAGTGAGATACTTATCAACAAATTCGACAATTTCTTCTTCAGAGTTCTTTTCCAATGTTGGAGCATTTTCAATCCAAACAAGCATGTGGATGTGAGGTGAACCACGTTGCTGAAACTCAACTCTATAAAAGAAATCTCTCAGTTTTCCAATGGGTTCACAGTTACTTTTAAGAATAGCATTTAGGAATTCTTGTACCCGGTGATCAAAATATCTTGAGCATGTAACTGGGTCTTTTTGAACGAGCTTTGTTTTTTCTTGCCATGTTAGTCCCTCTATATCTTTGTCTGTATAACTGACCCCTTTATTAAGTTTTGCCAACATTTTCAAAAGATCAGTCCATCTTGTATCTGCTGCTGATAATGACATAAACCAGGTTGGCAAAGAAAGCTGCCGAATCATCGCAAAGATATCCTTTTTTCTTGACTGTAAATAAGCAGGAGAATTTCTAAGTTGACGAAATATGTAATAACCTTCATCAAGTTTGACAAGTTTGTCTAAATACTCAGAATTTCTAGCTTCAGCTGCTGTAATTTTCTTTTCCTTGCCTTTAGATCTTCTAACAGCCAGGTTAACTTCGTCACTTATTTGCTTCATCTGCAATTTTTTGTGTTTAAAAAATATGTTTGGAACAGATTGTGCAGCTCTTCTATCAACACTTCTTAATTCCCACTTCACAATGTCACTATAATGAACTGGGACAGTTCTTTCTTCTTTACTAGGACGCCTCTGACCACAAAATATTGTAGGAAAACAAAGATACTCTGCATCTGCATCATGATATAAACTAAGAGGATGCTGCCCTTCTCCAGGTGCAAAAGTAATAATTTTATCATATTTGTTTTCAAGATTTTCATCATCAACTAGAGTGTCTACATTGCCAACTTGTTCATTAGTGTCTATCTCACTAAAGTGATCAGAATCATAGTCATCAGCTGTTGTGCTATCCTTTGATGATGACGGTACATTCACATCTTCCTCATTAGTTCCATTTTGTTTTTGCCTCTCCTCATTTTGCTTGTTTGACACTTGCAAAAATTCCCTGACAGTCTCCTCTGAACTTTCAGTTACTTCCTTAAACCAGTTGACATCAATTTCTATGCCAGATCTTTTATACAGTTCACTCTTATTTACCAGCCAGTGTAATGCAGTCAAAACTCTTAATGGTCTTACATTTTCTTTGAAATCCACTTTTTTATATGACAATTTCTTTTTAAGTTGTACGGCAATAGTAAAATTTTCATCCATGGGTCTTGGAAGACAGCTCACTGTGGGTTGAATATCAACTGGCACATTAATAACATTGCCTTTCAAAGAATACTGACCTCCACGAGGCAACTCTCGAATCTGCATAAATGGAATTCTTAGTGATATAAGTCTTTCTTCAAGCTGATGCAAGTCAAGTTCTGGTGGCTTATCTGGCCATTTCATTCCATTAGCTACTGACAGTTTTGGAACCTTTCCACCTCTTATTGCTCCCATACAAGTGTGACAAATCCACTCTTCATCATTAACTGACTTAAATTTGGTGCAGTAAAGTCTACTACTTGTTGGCAAATTGACATTCTTCAACATGCAAACACCTTTTCTAAACCATGTTTGATGGCAGCATGTACATACAAACAATGGTCCTACAGCTATACTTGAATGAAATTGTTTGATACATTCATTGATATCTTTAACATAGCTTTGATCAGATGTCTTCTCTACTCGTTGATCCTCAAACTTGTTCTTACGTTTTTTACGGGTCTCCTCTAAGTCTATATATTCATTCACTTCATCTATGTTTCGCTTCTTTCTCCTGTACTCCTGCTTCTTAACTCTTTCACATTCTAATACAAATGGGTTTTTTCTGGTATTCTGTTTAGATTTGCGCTGAGCCACCAATTCTTTTGCCTTATAATCTCTATCTTGCCTTGCTTTCTGCTTAGATTTGCGCTGAGCTTCTAATTCTTTCGCTTTGTAATCTCTATATTGCCTGGCTTTATGCATGTATTTTTGCCGAGCTACTGATTCTTTTGCTTTGAAATCTCTATCTTGCCTTGCTTTCTGCTTAGATTTGCGCTGAGCTACTAATTCTTTTGCTTTGTAATCTCTATCATGCCTGGCTTTATGCATGTATTTTTGCCGAGCTACTGATTCTTTTGCATTATAATCTCTATCTTGCCTTGCTTTCTGCTTAGATTTGCGCTGAGCTACTAATTCTTTTGCTTTGTAATCTCTATCTTGCCTGGCTTTATGCATGTATTTTTGCCGAGCTACTGATTCTTTTGCTTTGAAATCTCTATCTTGCCTGGCTTTACGCTTGTGTTTTCGCTGAGTTAATAATTCTTTTGCTTTAAAAGAGGAGTTTTGCCTTGCATTTTGCTTATATATCCTGTGGTAGTCTTTCCGGTTTTTCTTTTTCTTTACATTCAGAATGGATTCTGAATTGCTTGTTATGACAGCTTTCTGTTGTTGTCGCAAATTTTGATCATCAAAGTAGGCCTCAAGAAGGCTCTCTGGCTGTTCACTTTTTCTTATAGATATAGGCAACAAATCAAACTGCATTGTCAAATCTATTCTCATACTTTCATAAAATGCATACAAGTGTGCAATGAGATCTTCAAGACAAGAAAATGACAATAAGATAGATGTACCATCACTTGATGACAGGCCATTTTCTCCGTGAGAATGTGAATCAAAAAATAAGTATGAGGTATTCCTTTTACTTACAGCAGAACACACAGATCCAATTATCAAAAGAACAGATGTTGATTTGCTAAAAGCTGTTTCTAGAGCACAATGGAGAGTTGGCAAAGCATCGTTTTCAAAAGTACTCACAAGAGCACCAAAGGCGATAGGTTGTTTTTCAACAAAATAATGCACAGATTCAAATTCCAAAGCGTCCGGAATTTCTTCTAAGCTCAGTAAAGAGTTTACAAATTTTCCTTGTCCTTTTAAACTATTAACAGTAGTATTATACAATACATCACCAGCATAAAGAATCTTATCTAGTTCTAAGCCGTTTTGTATTTCATCACATACTAACATGCATAGTGCATTACAAGTACACTGAAATCCTCTAGATTGATCCGAAAATCTATTGTCATTTTGATGAAAACTACCAAACATAATTTGACTAGCATTCCAAATTAGTGGACTGGGTTGTGTTAATGCAGGGTTGTCAGTATCCATATTTTCAAAAGGTCTTTCAGTACAAGTTTCTATAATTTCAATATCAGTATTCTGAATAATTTCCACTTCATTCAAAGATAAGTCTTCGTAAGTTCTACTGTTTCTGTCAGCAACATCATTTGGATAAGCATCTACAAAGGTTTCATCAAAATCACTACAAACATTCAAGCATTCATTTGGAAAGCACTTTGCAAATTTGAAACTAGACTCGGTGTTAGTTTCTGTAACAGAAACAGCAAAATGATTGGCATCAGAATCAGTACAAAGCTTGGCAACAGAATCAGTAAAATGCTTGGCAGGTATTGGCATATGATTTGCAGCAATTTCTGACTTTTTGGGGAAGTTTAACCCATTCTCAGACTTTTTGGGGAAGTTTAACCCATTCTCAGACTTTTTAGGGAAGTTTAACCCATTCTCAGCCTTTTTAGGGAAGTTTAACCCTTTTCTAGCACTTTCAGTTAACAAGTCAGAATCACTGTTTGCTTTCCTTCTCGCTTGTCTCTTTAGCTCTTTGTTCTTCTCTCTCCTTTGTGACTTAGAATCTTTCCTCCTTCTTGGCATTGTTGTTGTTTTCACTGAACAGTCTGAAAATAGACAAAAAAACAACATTAAATGAGCCCGGTCATGTGAAAACTTGCTTTTCGGCTATGCAAAATACTAAGGCCCAGATCAGCTGTGCAAATGCACCGGCTGATCGTTGCCTTTGTTTTTCACCTCTTCGAGATAGTACGATACCTTCAGTTTTAATGCAATTATTTGATATATAGCCAGCTTCTGTAGCCATGGAAGCTGGTTTGTGTCACACCTGGGTGGAAATCACTAAAACAAGGCTTTTCATGACAAGGCTAAAATATTTAAAACTAGAAGGTTGTCCAGGGACAACTGGTCGAGCCCGCTGTTTGTTATAGTGACCTATATGTATGTCAAGACTAAGTAACTGCTTCACTCTGGAAAGAAGCAAAACAACATCATGCTTAGCCAGCATATTTCTTCTTTTTTTTCAAATTTTCACAAAGGAAAATATGTAGAAGTGATGACCCAGACATGATCAATTTAAGACAATTACAATAGCTGACCTTCAAGTGTGACCTTGACCTTGGACCTACCCAAACGTGTGACACTTCCACTCATCAAGAAGAACAATTGTGCTAAATTATTTTGAAATCCATGAATAACTGTAGAAGTAATGGCTCGGACAAGCTCAATTTATAACCATTTTATCATTTGACCTTCAAGTGTGACCTTGGCTTTGGATCTACTTGAACAAATATTTTAAATGACACTTCTACTCATCAAGGAGAACAATTGTGCCAAAATATTTTGAAATCCATTAGTAAATGTTGAAGTTATGGCTCGGACAAGCTCAAATTATGGTCATTTTATCATTTGACCTTCAAGTGTGACCTTGACCTTGGACCTACCAGAACAAATGTTCCAAATGGCACTTCTACTCATCAAGGAGAATAATTGTGCCAAATTATTTTGAAATCCATCTGTAAATGTAGAAGTTAAGGCTCGGACAAGCTCAATTTATCATTTGACCTTCAAGTGTGACCTTGACCTAGGACCTACCTGAAAAAATGTTCCAAATGGCACTTCTCCTCATCAAGGAGAACAATCATGCAAATTTTTTTTTTAAAATCCATCAGTAATTGTCGAAGTTATGCCTCGGACAAGCTCAATTTATGGCCATTTTATCATTTGACCTTCAAATTTGACCTTGACCTTGGACCTACCTGATCAAATGTTTCAAATGGCACTTCTACTCATCAAGGAGAACAATTGTGCCAAATTATTTTGAAATCCATATGTAAATGTAGAAGTTATGGCCCGGACAAGCTCAATTTATGGCCATTTTATCATTTGACCTTCAAGTTTGACATTGACCTAGGACCTACCTGATCAAATGTTTCAAATGGCACTTCTACTCATCAAGGAGAACAATTGTGCCAAATTATTTTGAAATCCATACGTAAATGTAGAAGTTATGGCCCGGACAAATCCGGACGGATGAACACACGCAGGCACTGATGCACGCACGCATGCACGGACATACACCAAACTGAAGTTGTAACAACTATGTCTCGCTTACCGCAAGCGGGCTCGACAAAAAACCGTGACGAAAAAGGAAACAGATGTTCCCCGATCATCACCTTTTCCAACCATGAAGCCAGTGATACAGTCAAATCACTGGTTAAACATTATTTAACAACTGATTCATTCACCACATTAGTCTAGCTGTAATCTGTCTTTCATGTAATTTTTAGTAATTTCACACTTTTGTTTTGATGGCAAGCTTTTGGCTCTGATTGTACCTGTTTCTGATCACTGAAAACCATTTCTCTAATAGCAATAAAGGAACAGCCATTGTTCACATTTTCATTCAAAGATAATTCTAATATATTAACAATAAAGTTTAGTTAAGTACCCGCAAATGCTTCATAAAAATCACTACAAACATTAAAGCAATCTGTTGAATAGAATAAAGGGTTTAGATCCTTTTTAGAGCAAAGAAAATATTCATAAGAAAGGTTGAAGATGAGCCATACCTAGGTTTCAGCTATAAAAGCCTCATCAGTGACCCTATAAGATCTAGCAAAGGGAGCAAGAGGAAAACACTGTATATTGGTAAATTTAACAAGGCATTCGTCTCAAAGAATGGTAAGTCGAAAAATACCCAAATCTTTTAAATTTGTTTAGAAAATGAATCTAGACATATGACTATTTTCAAGTTCTCAGAATACATTCTTTGATCTCAAGGAACCAAAAGTAAAATATAATCTGCACTAAAGATCAGTGCGGGGAGCACTTGGCATACTTCAAGCTAAAATCAGAATATGTTTCTGTAGCAAAATCAGCAAAAAGCTTGGCAAAGAATCAGGCAGATACTGGCATAAAATTATCATCTTTAGCAATTTTGATACTTTGAGGAAGTTTAACTCATTCTCAGGCTTTTGGGGGTAGTTTAAGATGTGGTTATACAGACACAGATAAGTCCTTGTAAGTTCTTATGTTTCCATAAGCCACATCATTTAAATAGGCATCAGCAAAGGTGTCATAAAAATCGCTACAAACATTCAAGTATTCATTTGGAATTTGAGCACTGTGCAAAGTTTAAACTAGACTCCGTGTAAGTCTCAGTAACAGAAACAGCAAAATGATTGGCATCAGTATCAGTACACTGCTTGGCAACAGAATCAGTAAATTTCTGACTTTTTGAGGAAGTTTAACCCATTCTCAGACTTTTTAGGGAAGTTTAACCCAATCTCAGACTTTTTGGGGAAGATTAACCCATTCTCAGACTTTTTGGGGAAGTTTAACCCATTCTCAGACTTTTTAGGGAAGTTTAACCCATTCTCAGACTTTTTAGGGAAGTTTAACCCATTCTCAGACTTTTTAGGGAAGTTTAACCCAATCTCAGACTTTTTGAGGAAGACTAACTCATTCTCAGACTTTTTGGGGAAGTTTAGCCCATTCTCAGACTTCTTGGGGAAGTTTAACCCATTCTCAGACTTTTTAGGGAAGATTAACCCATTCTCAGACTTTTTGCAGAAGATTAACCCATTCTCAGACTTTCTGGGGAAGTTCAACCCATTATCAGACTTTTTGGGAAAGTTACGTAAACCCATTCTCAGTCTTTTTGGTGAAGTAAAACTACATGTATTTCTTTCATTTCAGTAAAATTCAGAATCATTGTTTGCTTTTTATTTTGCAATATATTCTTTATACTCTCTTGTTAATTGTAAAACTTTCTGCAATCTTGGGATTGTTCAATCTGAAAATAGACAAGAACCAACATTAACCGAGCATGGTCATGAAAAAACTGTCTTTCGTATATGCATCAAACCCAGATCAGCTATGCTAATGCACAGGGTGATCAATGCCTTTGCTCTTTACTACATACATGGTAAAATCCTTTTAGTTTTTTTAAATCCGATTTTCCCATTATTATACTGCTCTTATCCCAGGGCAAACATGTTGCGAATGGGCTAATTTACATAGTATCACGGTAATTCACTAACAAATGGCAATGGTCGCATGGTGATTGCTATGCATTCGTTGGTATTCTTAAGCAATCACGGCCATTCACCAAGTTTTGCAAATTTTAGAAACATGTTCCTAAAATTCGCAAAAAATAGCCATCAGAGGAGATGGCAAATCCCCTGACCGAAGACCCCCCATGGGCCTTAGTAAAAAGGGTGCACTTCAAAACACATACAAGTAATGTATTGTCATTCTTTTATGCTTTTGAATGACATTATCTGTTAACAGATGCATGATTATCTAACACTCAGACTAAAACAGTATGCTTGACTGCTAAAAACAGGTAATATCTCAAACAACCACCATATACACAAATATATAGCATACGATACATTCAACTTTCAAAATATGTGAATAACTTCTAAAGTACAAGCCCTACAAACCTAATTTTGAGCTCTCTAGTAAGTGAATTTGGACAAAGAATCCAAATCTGGAAAAAAAAAATTTTGTTTTCTTTGGGGGGGGGGGGGGGGTGTTGGGGAATGTGGAGGGGTCAGAGAGACTTCACTGATTCACTGATAAGGTATCACAGCATGATCATCGATATCCTAAAAGGTACAAAGCAAGAGTTATCATTCATGTATGAGACAAATTGTCATGACCAGTTCTGCATATCTGTGAAATATCATGAAAATATTTCAGAAGGTATTCAAGCTATGGAGCAGACACCTAAAATCATCAAAGGGAAATAACTCCAAAACTAAGAAAGCAAGAGTTGTCATTCTTGTTTGCGACACATCATCATGACCTGTTCTACATATCTGTGAAGTATCATGAAAATATGCCATAAGGTATTCAAGTTATAGAGCGGACACGAAATCACACCTATAACCATCAAGGGGAAATAACTCAAAAAGTAAGAAAGCAGGAGTTGTCATTCTTGTTCGCGACATATTGTCATGACCTGTTCTACATATCTGTGAAGTATCATGAAAATATTCCAAAAGGTATTCAAGTTATAGAGCGGACACGAAATCACACCTAAAATAATCAAGGCAAAATAACTCAAAAAGTAAGAAAGAAAGAGTTGTCATTCTTGTTCGCGACACACCGTCATGACCTGTTCTACATATCTGTGAAGTATCATGAGAATATTCCAAAGGGTATTCAAGTTATACAGTGGACACGAATCTGCCAAAAAAAATCACCCCTAAAACTATCAAGGGAAAATAACTCAAAAAGTAAGAAAGCAAGAGTTGTCATTCTTGTTCGCGACACATCGTCATGACCTGTTCTACATTTCTGTGAAGTATCATGAAAATATTCCAAAGGGTATTCAAGTTATAGAGCGGATACGAAATCACACCTAAAATGATCACCAAAGGGGAGATAACTCAAAAAGTACAATCGCAAGAGTTACCATTCTTGTACGCGACACATCGTCATGACCTGTTCTACATAACTGTGAAGTATCATGAAAATATTCCACAGGGTATTCAAGTTATAGAGCAGACAAGAAAATGTTTACGGACGGACGAACGGACGGACGGACGAACGCCAGGCTCATAGCTATTTCCCCCAAACCTTTCGGTCGGGGGATAAAAAGAACATATTTGCAACATATTCGGAAGCAGTCACAAGCCATTCTTATCATTGGCAACGCATTTGTCGTGATTGTAAGACGTTTGTAAAGATTCGCTAGCATTTGTATTGACATTCTCGTAGTATAATGAACAAATGCGGACAATGAGTAACAATATGATGGAGAATAAGCTAATTGGGCACAGCCTAGCAAATAAAAGGCAAAGAGAAACAATGTGTATATGCAAATAAAGTATGCGTGTGTCGTGTTGTTGTTTCTTTTGCAACACATTCGTAAGATTCGCAAAACAGCATTCGTAAGCATTCTTAAGAATATAACAACAATCGTAAAACAGATTTGCAAGGATCTTACAACATTCTGAAGCATTCATAAGGTTTCATTTTTTTCTTGGCCAATCATATCATTTTCGGTGATTTTAGTGCAAAATTCAAATGTTCATTAATTCTTCATATTCGTAAGGATATTCGCCCAGGTGTAAAAGCAGCATTAGTAGATAGAATTCTGTTTTTGACACTCAAGGGAAACTAACTCTGTTGTCTTCAATTCAGTCTTGAGGTAATTCAAACACCTAAAAGTTTTTTATGCATATCCTGGTTACATGCAAGGACCAAATACATGCAATTTATAGCAACTGAGAAAAGTGGAAACAAGCCAGCAAGTAAAGTCATTCAAAATTTGAATTGTTTACAAATAAGAGAGCATTTTTTCAGGGCTTATTTCAGTGTCACTGAAGAGGATTGATTATCCGAAACAGATCTGTCTGGCCCAGTCTCTTTCTTTTGAATGTTTCCACTGCTCTTAAATGATCTCATAATTATATTTTCATTAGTAACTCAGCCGTCTCAATGTGTCAGAAATCAGAGTGACAGACCTCTTGTAGATACTAAACATGTCCTTTTTAACTAGGAACAAACTAGCATGGATATATTACTTTTCCATTTTAACTCTTTGGAACATTTTTCAAACAATCAAGAGTGGCTTATTCCTCAGTAAGTGTTTGGATCTGACCAAAATTGGAACCTGTCCAAGATTTTATGCATGCCTTCATAACTTGCAAGTTTAAAGAGGATCAGATCAATAGCAACCGAGAAGAAGCTGTGACATCAATTTTTTAGATGCTCAAGGGCAGCTAACTCAATAGTCAGTGGTCCCATTTTGCCAAACTTTGAGCTCATGCAAGACATTATGCATGTTTATGTTACCTCCAACTTGAAAAAGATTGGATCAATAGTTACCAAGAAAACATGGAGACATTGATGTTTTAGATGCTCAGGGTAGCTAACACTAGTCAGTAGTCTGATCTGGCGGAAATTCAGACTCATCCATGCTTTCATGAATACTCTTGTTACAGGGAAGTATCTTAAGGATCCAATCAAAAACAACAAAGTAAAAGTGGAGACACTATTTTACCCATTTAAAGTCTATGGGGTATTTGTCAGATGCTCAAGGGCAGCTAGCTTCGTAGCTGTAGCCTTTGGTCGATCTGGCCAAAATTTGAACTCACCGAATAATATCATGCATGCCCTTGTTACCTGCAAGTTTGAAAAGGATCAGATCAATATCAACCTGAATTACTTGGTGACATCAATTTTTAGAAGCTCAAGGGCAGATAACTCCATAGTCAGAGTTCGGTTCTTAAAATCTATGGAGAAATGTAGGCACTAGAGCAATGACAAGGTTTTTCAAAAAAATGGCCACAGGGACCTTGACTTTCAGCCCAGCATCCTGAAAGTTGAACTTGCTCGAGATATTGTCATACCCTACATTTGTGTGAAGTTATTTTAAAATCCATGGAGAAATGTAGGTGCTAGAGCGATGATAAAGTTTTTCTAAAAATAGCCACAGTGACCTTGACCTTCGGCGCAGCACCCTGAAAGTTGAACTTGCTAGAGATATTATCATACTCTACATTTGTATGAAGTAATTTTAAAATCCATTGAGAAATGTAGACCTGTGCTAGAGCGCTGACAAAGTTTTTCTAAAAATAGCCACAGTGACATTGACCTTGGGCGCAGCACCCTGAAAGCCAAACTTGTTCAAAATATTGTTATGCCCTACATTTGTGTGAAGTTGATTTAAAATCTGTTGACAAATGTAGGCGCTAGAGGGATGACGAAGTTTTTTCTAAAAATAGCCACAGTGACCTTGAACTTGGGTGCAGCACCCTGAGAGTCAAACTTGCTCAAGATATTGTCATGCCCTATATTTGTGTGAAATTATTTCAAAATCCATGGAGAAATGTAGGTGCTAGAGTGATGACAAACTTTTTTTTAAAAAAGCCACAGTGACCTTGACCTTGGGCGCAGCACCCTGAAAGTCGAACCTGCTCAAGATATTGTCATACCCTATATTTGTGTGAAGTTATTTCAAAATCCATTGAGAAATGTAGGTGCTAAAGCCATGACAAAGTTTTTCTAAAATTTGCCACAGTGACCTTGACCTTGGGTGCAGCACCCTGAAAGTTGAACTTGCTCAAGATATTGTCATGCCCTACATTTGTGTGAAGTTACTTTAAAATCAATTGAGAAATGTAGGTGCTAGAGCAATGACAAAGTTTTTCTAAAAATAGCCACAGTGACCTTGACCTTGGACGCAGCACCCTGAAAGTTGAACTTGCTCGAGATATTGTCATGCCCTACATTTGTGTGAAGTTATTTTAAAATCCATGGAGAAATGTAGGTGCTAGAGCGATGACAAAGATTTTCTAAAAATAGCCACAGTGACCTTGACCTTGAGCACAGAACCCTGAAAGTTGAACTTGCTCGAGATATTGTGATGCCCTACATTTGTGTGAAGTTATTTTAAAATCCATTGAGAAATGTAGGTGCTAGAGCGCTGACAAAGTTTTTCTAAAAATAGCCACAGTGACCTTGACCTTGGGCGCAGCATCCTGAAAGTCGAACTTGCTCGAGATACTGTCATGCCCTACATTTGTGTGAAGTTATTTTAAAATCCATTGAGAAATGTAGGCGCTAGAGCGATGACAAAGTTTTTCTAAAAAAAAAATGTGATGACATTGTTTTCTCCATTATAACACTATGGGATTTTTTTCAAACGCTCAAGGGCAGCTAACTCCGTAGTCTGTACTCGAATCCGGCCAAATTTCGAACTCATCCAAGCTCTTATGTATGTCACCATTACCTGCAAGTATGATAAGGATCTAATCAAAAACAGTCGAGAAAACGTGATGACGCCGTTTTCCCCATTATAACCCTATGGGGGCTATCTGTTGCCATGGAAACCAGAGTTCTGAGCTGATCTGCACCAAAACCTCATGCAGCCTTTCCCCCACCCCAATGATGCTTCAGATAAAATTTGATTGCAATCGGCCCACTGGTTTCTGAGATATTTATGTTTGAAAATGTTGACGGACCCACGGACCCACGGACGGACGACGGCTCGACTCCCATCCTATAAGCTCACCTCTGAGCCTTCGGCTCAGGTGAGCTAAAAATATAAACGGGCATAACTCAGCATTAAAACTCATAAGCAGAAATCTGAAAAATACGTTATCAACTCTTTTCGCATGGACAAAATTTGAAACAAATCGGAGCAAGTTTAATGTGTTGTGGATGGACGGACGGAATGATGGACGGAATGATGGACGGAAGGACAACATGAAAACAGTATACCCCCTCAAACATAGTTTGCTGGGGGTATAAATATTTCCATTGACGCACAGTGAAACTGTAAACCTTCAGAAAATTTTAACCAAAATTTAACACAGAATTTATGTGAGCTTGATCTAGAGGTCACCGAGAGAGGTGTGGCTGGTGTTGAATTTAACTTTGGACCAAAATCAAACTGATTTCTAAGTATCAAGTGAATCCATCCACATACTGTGAAAACTGTGCCTTTAGTAGAATTTAAAACCAAATATTTTAACATAAAATTATCTCAGTTCATGACCTTGACCTCAAGGATGTCAAGGATGTAGGAGTCACAAGCAAGACATAAATTACCTGGGAACTGTCATCTTATAGATCTCTTAAATGGAGTATGCATAACCTACCTAAACATGAAGGTGGATCAAAATCATCTGCTATTCTCTTTGTGAAGTCAGTATGTTGTCCCAAGGAATTCCAAATATGGTTGTCAGGACAACTGTCACCATTTGGTAATCGCACAGCCTGTAGACACTCCCTAAAACTTCCAATGGCACTGCAAAATATAAAGGTTTGTACACTTTTCTAAAATAGATAGTTTATTAATGCTATAAGCCATTGTGCTACATTTTATTAATGCAAAAAGCCATATACCATATACATGATAATTTTCACGGTGTTCCATTTATCACAGTATTTCACGGTTACACAGAAACCACAAATATTAAAATCACGAAATAATTTCCTGTTTCTTACAAAGTATCTTCAGTAGACACAGTGTCCATATATTTTATTTCTGTTTGCTTTGGTAAATTCTGGTACTTTTCACTTGAGCCAGTCCTTTCATTAACCTGCTGCCCTGCCTGCCGCAGGTTAATGAAAGAACTGGCTCAAGTAAAAATTAAGCAATTTTGCTTTATGCGCATGTTGCTAACTGCGAAAATTAAAAATCCTGAAAATTAATGTTTATGTTTCTTAAACGCAAAAATTTGAACCCACGCAAAACATATCATGTATACAGTACTAAAAACTTGCAGCAAGACAAAATTTCTTGGAACTTATATTGAAGATATAAGTAAGGTTTATAGATCAACAAGCTGCAACTGTCTGTCATGAATTCTAAGCACGTATATACGTCTTGGAATTGTATCTCCTAATTATTCCAGGTGACCTACATGATGCAACAATAGTAGTATTCTTGAGTAATTGCAGCAATATACTATAAGCTATTTGGGTCAGTTGGTCAGTTTGCTTCTGTACCTGATACCTGCTGGACATAATTAATATTTTGCTTATATCTGAATTTCAATTTTTGAAATTAGTTCTCTTAATCTGTGGTCAATGTAGAGATTCAGTGTGACTTTTAATCTTTAATATGTGACTAGATGTGTAATTGTACTACTTATCAACATTTTAATATATAAAATAATAAATAATAAATAATCATGGCTTCTAAGAGAAGACAACAGGCTTCTAAAAGGAAATATTCAGAGACTGAAAGTGAAACTCTGGACATGACAAACCCAAAGAACTGGACCAAGGACAAATTAATTACTGAAATAAACAAAATTGGTATCAAGGTTCCTTCTAGTCTAAGGGTGTCAGCCCTAGTGTAGATTTATAATGACAATAAATGTGATATGCCTCAAGATACAGATGGGACTATTGAACTGAATGCTAGTGACTTACCAATAGCAAAAAATACTTCTGACAAAAATCTCCTCATAAGTGGAGTAGAAGCAGCAGCTGCTCAGATCAGAAAAGAAAGTGGAATGAATCTAACTCTGCCAGCAGCCATGACCTCAGCTAGACAATCTGTGAATGCTGGATTCTCAAACAATTCCACTCCGGCCATGATATTGGACAATACCCTTGCTCATCAGCGGAATTGTGCACATAGTTTCCCTGGTTATGATATGGAAACTGTACTGTCTACAATGCAGCAGCCAGGAGTTGCCTCTGATAATTACAGAAACATCGAGGTTGTTTCCCCTCATCTGAGATCACAGATTATTGCGGGTAAGGATATTAATTTAGCCTTATTGCTAATGCCCAATAATGAGACTACATCTGAGCATAGGCGAGTAGACTATGATGGAACAGAATACGTTTTGAGGCCTGGTGATCCTAGACTTTCAAAAAATTTGACATTAGGGGAGTTCATAGTTGCATTTGCCAGATATAAGAATATCATCTGCGAAGTTATGCCACATCGTAGAAAAGAGTTGGATCAGTATGAGAAAGATGTAGTTGAAATGGCTAATCAGTTTGGGGGCACTCGTTTCTACGATTACCATAAAGCTTTCTCAGCTAAAGCTGCTGCTCTATTGCATCAACAGCATGTCAAGGTGGATTGGGCTATCCGTGACAATGGTTTATTTTGCACCATGTTTGCGGGAATGAAAGCAAATGTATGCGGACTTTGTTCCAGTGTGAATCATTCTTCAGACTTTTGTCCTCTGTTAGTTAATCCAAATAATAGCAAGAGAACAAATCAGATGTATGCTGGAAAAAATCCTAGAGAGTCATTTGGAAATTCAAATTGGACCACAAAAAAGGGACACTACTTTCAAGGGATACCACTATGTATCAATTTCAATGAGCGTTCATGCTCTAGAGTACCGTGCAAATTCTTGCATTTGTGTTTCAAATGTTTTGGCCCTCATCCAACGACAAAATGTACATCAAAGTCAAATGATAAACCTGAAAGTTTGAATAAGGCAAATGACAAGAAAAGGCATGATAACTCAGAGAGAAAGGGTCAATGACTATTAATTAAAAATAGCCATCAAAGGAGATGGCAAATCCCCCGACCGAAGACCCCCATGGGCCTTGGTAAAAAGGGTGCACTTCAAAACACATACATGTATTAGTAATATATTGTCTTTCTTTTATGCTTCTGATTGACATTAATTGTTAACAGATGCATGATTATCTAACACTCAGACTAAAACAGTATGCTTGACTGCTAAAAAGAGGTAATATCTAAAACAGCCACCATAAACACAAATGTATAGCATACGATACATTCAACTTTCAAAATGTGTAAATAACTTCTAAAGTACAAGTCCTACAAACCTAATTTTGAGCTCTCTAGTAAGTGAATTTGGACAAAGAATCCAAATCTGGAAAAAAAATCTTTTATTATTTTTTTTTGGGGGGGGGCTGCGAGTGGGGACATGGGAATGTGGAGGGGTCAGAGAGAGTTAGGAACTCTGATAAGATATCACAGCATGATCATCGATATTCTAAAAGGTACACGGTTATTCAAATTCTGGAGCTGCCAGGGTTATAGTTATAGAGCAGAGACTCAAACAGCAGCTCAAACTACCAAAGGGAAATAACTCACAAAGTATAAAAGCAAGAGTTATCATTCATGTATGAGGCAAATTGTCATGACCCTTTCTGCATATCTGTGAAGTATCACGAAAATATTTCAAAAGGTATTCAAGCTATGGAGCGGACACCTAAAATCATCAAAGGGAAATAACACCAAAAGTAAACAAGCAAGAGTTGTCATTCTTGTTCGCAACACATCATCATGAACTGTTCTACATATCTGTGAAGTATCATGAAAATATTCCAAAAGGTATTCAAGTTATAGAGCGTACACGAAATCACACCTAAAACAATCAAGGGGAAATAACTCAAAAAGTAAGAAAGCAAGAGTTGTCATTCTTGTTCACGACACATCGTCATGACCTGTTCTACATATCTGTGAAGTATCATGAAAATATTCCAAAAGGTATTCAAGTTATAGAGCGGACACGAAATCTTACATAAAGTGATCAAGGGGAAATAACTCAAAAAGTATGAAAGCAAGAGTTACCATTCTTGTTTGCGACACACCGTCATGACCTGTTCTACATATCTGTGAAGTATCATGAGAATATTCCAAAGGGTATTCAAGTTATAGAGCGGACACGAATCTGCCAAAAAAATAACACCTAAAACTATCAAGGGGAAATAACTCCAAAAGTAAGAGAGCAAGAGTTATCATTCTTGGTCGCGACACATCGTCATGACCTGTTCTACATTTCTGTGAAGTATCATGAAAATATTCCAAAGGGTATTCAAGTTACAGAGCGGACACGAATCTGCCAAAAAAATCACCAAAGGGGAGATAATTCAAAAAGTACAATTGCAAGAGTTACCATTCTTGTACGCGACACATCGTCATGACCTGTTCTACATAACTGTGAAGTATCATGAAAATATTCCAAAGGGTATTCAAGATATAGAGCGGACAAGAAAATGTTTACGGACGGACGGACGGACGGACGGCGGACGGACGGACAGACGGACGGACAGACGGACGGACGCCAGGCTCATCGCTATATCCCCCGAACCTTTCAGTCGGGGGATAAAAATAAACAATTACGTGCTTCAACACCAGTTAATATTGAACAGCTTAAGTCAGATCTCTCAAAACATCCAGATTCAGACTTTGTAAATTACCTATGTACTAGTTTTTCTGAAGGTTTCGATCCAGGAATAATTGAGGTACCAAACTTCACTACAGAGTGTAGGAACAACAAATCAGCTAGATCACAGCCGTCAGTTGTGGATGAATTAATTCAAACAGAAATTGATAAAGGTTATTTATTAGGACCTTTCAAACAGCCTCCATTTGAAGTATTTAGAATATCTCCTATTGGGATCGCTGAAGGTAAATATTCAAAGAAAAAGCGCTTAATCGTTGACCTTTCAGCACCATATGATAACTCTGGTATTTCAAGTATTAATGACTTAATTGACAAAGAAGATAATTCTTTAACATACGTTACCATAGACAATGCTATTGAGATGATTAAAACAGCAGGTGCAGGAGCTCTCATGTGTAAAGTAGACATCGCAGATGCCTTTAAATTAGTTCCACTCAAACCAGAAACATGGAATATGTTCGGTATTAAATGGAAAAGGTTTATACTATTTTTATCAAAGATTAGTTTTTGGATGTCGTTCAAGCCCAAAACTGTTTGACCAGCTGTCAATTGCTATTTGCTGGATTGCAAAACATAAATATAAAATAAACAATATCATACATTTGTTAGATGACTTCTTGACAGTTGATGTGGCTTCTGATGAGGGATACCGTACAATGGCCTTGTTAACAATGATATTTAATCAGCTTGAGATTCCTTTGTCAGCAAAAAAGACTGTTGGTCCTGCTACTGAGCTAGAATACTTAGGAATTATTTTAGACTCTGTGAACATGTTGGCACGGTTACCTCAGGAAAAAGTACAACGTTTAAAGACTATGCTAAAAACCTTTTCACAGATGGAGTCTTGTACAAAATTAAAGCTCCTAAGTTTGCTTGGACATATGAGTTTTGCCTCCAAAGTTATTGTACCAGGACGTAGTTTCATGTCTTACCTTTTGCAGTTGACAAGGGGTGTAGATAATAATCATGACATAGTATGGCTGAATAAGGATTGTAAACAAGACATGAAAATGTGGTTAACTTTCTTAGAAAACTGGAATGGAGTCTCCTTTTTTATAGATAGTATAGTCACAAATCAGGACATAGAATTGTTTACAGATGCTTCTTCTACCAAAGGATTTGGTGGCTATTTGGCTGGAAAATGGTTCCAAGGTATTTGGCCTGAAGAACTTTCTATGAAATTACCTCAAAACAAAGCACTATCTATGGCATTATTAGAACTTTACCCAATAGTTATGGCAGCAATGTTATGGGGACATCAGTGGTCAAAAAAAAAAAAATGAATAATATTTCACTGTGACAATCTGGCTACGGTGCAAATCCTCCGGAAAGGGAGGTCCAAGTGTTCTAACATTATGTTATTAATGAGACGACTTACTTGGTGTGCGGCTACAAATAACTTTAGCTTTTATTCTGAACACATACCAGGATTAGAAAACGGTATAAGTGACGCTATTTCCCGTTTTCAGGAGGAAAGGTTTCGACGATTAGCTCCAGATGCAGAGAAGGATCCAGTTCCATGCATCCCATACGACAAAATCATATATCCTTGAACTCTGTGGTAGATTATCTGTGGTCTGAAGCTGTGAGCTCAGGAACAAGGCAGACATACAGTGCAGGTATGAAATGCTTCAGAACATTTTTAGCTATGTATAATTTCAGTGTAATTGGATTGTTACCTGCCGTAAATGAAAATATGTTGATTTTATTTGTGGCCCATTGTTTCAGTGTTCTAAATCTGAGATACAGTACAATTAAATTGTACCTAAGTGGGATACGTTTTTACTACTTACAAGCTGGATTAGATAATCCACTCTGCAGGATGGACAACAACCTTCAGCGTTTACATTCAATTTTGAGGGCTATCAAAAGAATACAAGGCAGTCCTGTACGGCACAGACTTCCTATAACATTCAACATTTTAAATGCTATGTGCAAGGCATTGAGGAATGGATTTTTCTCACCTTTTATTAACTTAATGCTAGAGGCTGCATTTAGTGCAGCATTTTTTGGGTTTCTTAGATGTGGGGAATTTACATGCAGAAATGTTTTTGAACCTGACATAAACTTAACCATGGGTGATGTTGTTATAAAGCAGGACCTTTCAAGTTTAACACTGAATTTGAAAACATCAAAGAATGATCCTTTCCGCAGAGGAGTACAAGTAAACCTGTGTCAAACAGGTCATTCTATTTGTCCAGTTACTGCTTTATCAAACTATCTAAAGGCATTGCCATGCTCTTACAAGAGAAAAAACCAGCCATTTTTCTTAAATGACCAACTTCAGCCACTTACAAGACAATATTTCTTGCAACAGCTCAAAATTCTGTTGAAGTCTCTAGGTTTGGACTCTGGCCAATATTCAGGCCATTCTTTCAGAATTGGGGCAGCAACAAGTTGCAGCTCTGCAGGTATTGAAGACCATTTAATTCAGACTCTAGGAAGATGGTCATCAAACTGTTATATCAGGTATATTCATACTCCATTATCAGCAGTTTCTCAGGCACAAAGGAAGATGTGTATCAAGTAAAACAACCTTGGCTGTGCCATATATACTATGTCACCAGACCTTCTAACCTGGAGATGTCATGTGGATGGACAAGTTTTAAGCTTATGTTGAAAGGAATAGGATGAATTATAATTTGAGTTGTTCGAGTTTGTGTTGGGCTCGAATTGTAATGTATAGTTCAGAATACAGTGAGTGTTTTATTCTTCATGTTGTCATATGGTCTATCAGTGCCTTATTCTTTTTCATTGTCATATGGAATATAAGTGTCTTATTTTCTTGTGTGTCATTACAAAGTGATGTGTTATTTGGAATATAAGTGTTTATTCCCTGTTCATCAGTTTGGAATTTATAAATATAGTGCATATTCTACTGTTTTGGAAATATTAGTGTTTTATTCCCTGCATCACAGTTTGGAATTTTCAAGTGTAGAGCAAATTCTATTTTGTGGGGAGTATGAGTGCACTATTTGAAGTCATAAGAAGTGAATATTACAGCTTATGTTGAATTAAAGCACACAGTTAATTTGTCAATTATTACTACACATACTTATTATATATTACTGATGATTTTGCAATTTTACTTAAATTGCTACAGGTTATATACCTTAAGCACCAGTTCAGGAACTTGAAGTCAGAAACCTCTGAGTTGAACATTACAAACTGTATATACATTACCAGATGACACAAAGAACTGCAGTGGAATTTAAATAGCCATCTCAATTATTATACATATGTATCAAAGATTCATAATTTGGTGGGTTGTTAATTTTCTGTACATAATTTTTCAATTTTTGGGGCCAACTCATGTGTATTACCCTTATACCTAGGGACCTCTCAGTTAATACACATTTCGTTTGGGCTACAGGCTCATGTTCTGCAAATCTCCGCAGAGATTCTATGAACACTTGCCTAGGCCCCCAAAATTTCATATCTGCAGATAATTTACCTGGGTAACAACCAGATTACCTATAGGTATAATTATCTTAAGGTTTCTAGCTGAGCTGGTCCCTATGGTGCCAAATAATCTTTACAAATAAATCAAGAAAAATATAATTATGTTCTTGTTGTTTTCTTTAAATTGGAACTTATATTGAAGATATAAGTAAGGTTTATAGATCAACAAGCTGCAACTGTCTGTCATGAATTCTAAGCACGTATATACGTCTTGGAATTGTATCTCCTAATTATTCCAGGTGACCTACATGATGCAACAATAGTAGTATTCTTGAGTAATTGCAGCAATATACTATAAGCTATTTGGGTCAGTTGGTCAGTTTGCTTCTGTACCTGATACCTGCTGGACATAATTAATATTTTGCTTACCCACCACCATCCCCAATGCAACCACCTGCCAGAGTATGAATCTTTGAGGGGATCAGTTCAGCAGTAGTTCTTAGTTTCAAGCAGTAGTTAGTGATAATCGTTCTAGAATCACCAGGCTTTCATGAACAATTTCCAAAGGCTTTTGTTCTTGAGCTTTGGAATGATTCTCTGAACTAACACCTTCGCCAGAATTTGCAGGTTACTGCATATTGCTCCTAAAGATAATTTACCTGGGTACCAACCAGAGTACCTATATAGGTATAATTATCTTAAGGTTTGATTCTGAAATTCGCAATGCTACAGGATATTGCTCCTACAGAAACCATATGCTAAAATTGCAGGCAAGACAAAAATGCATCAAAGATGAAGTGACGTCATGTTTCACAAACATCAATGTACCATCCCAGGTAAGAAATTCATGGAATAACAAAACCTGTCCACGTACAGGATAGCTTGCCTGACAGCTCCTTGCTCATCACATAAAAATGACTTTGTCGTAAAATATTTAAAGTGTGATGCCCATGCCCATGGTGACGTCAGGGTAACAATGGTAGCTACTTATACTTTTGTACAGGCGAGCTAAAAAGTACTTTACAGGTACTGCAAACCCCTGAGTTCTAAGACAATTTAGCAAAAGCAGACATATTGTCAAAATATGTATGTCATCTCAGGGGAAATAATTCTGCAATAATGACCTGGATCAAAATTCTGTTTCCTTTATGCACATGTTCAATGCATGTCTGAACTGTGTTGCAAGTTTCAACTCCCTGCATCAAATACTCTAGGAGAAGTTGAAGAGACACAAACAGTACTACAAAGTGTGAAATATGGTCAAAATATGTATGTCATTTAAGGGACCATAATTCTGCAATAATGACTTGGACCAAAGTTCAGTTTCCTTTATGCACATGCTCAATGTACAGTCGAACCTGTCTCAAGGGGTCATTGTATTAAGAGGTCACCTGTCTTTAGTGGCCACTTTTTCGGGGTCCCTTAGACCAAAATACAGTGCAAATGAACCTGTATTAAGGGGTCACCTGTCTTAAGCAGCCAATTTTTATGGGTCCCATGGGGTGACTCCTTAAGACAGGTTTGACTGTATGTCTATACTGTGTTGCAAGTTTCAAATCCCTGCATCAAATACTGTAGGAGGAGTTGCGGAGACACGAACAGTACTACAAAGTGTGATGGATGGACAGACAGACAGACGGACATACAGACGAGGCCAAAACTATATGCCACTCCCCACTTAGTGGCGGGGGCATAATAACTTTGTGTTTAAAGTGAGTGTGACCTAATTTTTTACCCCTAAGCCTCACCCCAGGCCCTGACCCTGTGGAATATTGTTATGTAATGAAAGGTTATGCTATGATATGATTATGTTCCAAATATGGAAAGGTTCTTGCCAGTGGTTGCTGAGATATGAGTGTTTAAAAAACTTTGTTGTAACGCTTAGAAGTGAGTGTGACCAAATCTTTGACCCCTAAGCCCCACCCAAGGGTCTGACCCTCGGGAAGAGTGTTATGTAATGAGAGGTCATACTATGATATGATTATGTTCCATGCTGAGATATGAGTGTTTAAAAACTTTGTCATAAAACTTTTAATTCAGTATAACCTTATTTTTGACCCCTATGCCCCACCCCAAGGCCTCCCCAAGGGGTATGATATTAAAAATTACATGTAAATGATATGCTACGATATGACTATATTCCCAATATCAAAGGGTTCCGGCCAGTGGTTGTTGAGATTTGAGCCATTTGTTGTTGAGATTTGAGAGTTTAAAACAAGAAGTCAGTGGAATGCTATTTTGCACCTGCTTTGCGCCTTCATATGAAGGACTTGAGGAAAGCATCAGTTTGACACATGTTTGGTCAAAATCTATTTGAGCCGCGACAAGAGAAAACCAACAATGTGGTTGTGCGCCCAGCGCAGATTCAGATCAGCCTGGGCATTTGCCCAGTCTGATCAGACTCTTCGCTAAGTGCTCAAAGGGTAGCTAAGGGTCTAAGCTACCCTCATGCGGACAGCGAAGATTCTGATCAGACTGGGCGGCTGCCCAGGCTGATCTGAGTCTGCAAAGGGCACACAACCACGTTGTTGGTTTTCTCGTGTCGCGACTCATTTGGTGTTTCATGAGAAACTGTCTGTTTCATATTCACTACTTTTAGTAACAGCCGATGGCAGCCATTTTGGATGGTCAATCCCCGAAAAATTGAAATAGCTTTATGTGAGGATCATTTAGTCACAAAGATGCTCCGAACTCATACAGAGATTCTTAAGAATTGTCATTTTCATGTTTTTGCTTTTTCAGTAATGGCAGCTGACGGCCATCTTGGATTGCCCAGTTGCATAAATTTAAAAGAATTCCATTTGCCAATCATTCTGACAGCATTTGACTCAAGGCTGATCAGCATTTCTTGAGTTATCAGTTTTTGAGCAAAACTGGACTCGTAAACAGAAAATAGGTCTCTGTGACCTAACTCTGTAACAGGTTTTTTTCATTTGAGCCACGACACGAGAAAACCAACAATGTGGTTGTGCGCCCAGCGTAGACTCAGATCAGCCTGGGCATCCGCCCAGTCTGATCAGAGTCTTCGCTGTCCGCATGGAGGTAGCTTAGACCCTAAGCTATCCTTTAAGCGCTTGGTGAAGAGTCTGATCAGACTTGGTGGATGCCCTGGCTGATCTGAGTCTGCGCTATGCGCACAACCACATTGTTGGTTTTCTCGTGTCGTGGCTCATTTTAATAATTCTGAAAACAAGGTGCCATCAAAGCTCCATGCCAAATTTCAGCCACATATTATAACAAGTGGTTTTGGAGAAAAAGTTGATTTTTATTGTTTTCGCTACCTTTAGTAACGGCGGCCATCTTGAATTCTTGACCAGGCTGAACTTCATCATTCTGAAGCCCTGCAGTCTGGTCATGCTGCACGTGAAATTTCAGAACCATGGGTGCTTTGGTTTTAGAGACTTAGTCATCTGAATAAACTTAAATGCTTGGGTCAACATGAATTATGGTAGGGTTGATGTAAATTGTAAATTGCACACAGTCAATGTGACCTAATTCCGCTATTTCTAAACATCAAGGTCCACACTTATGCTCCAAACAAAATTTCAGCCAAATATATCAAGGGCTTCTGTAGAAAAAGTTGACTTTATTGGTTTTGCTATTTTTAGTATTTTAGCAACAGTGGCCATCTTGGATTCTCGACCATGCTGAATTTTACCATTCTGAAGCCTGCAGTCTGATAATGGTGATAGTGAAATTTGAGAACCATGGTGCAGTTGTTTCAGAGAATACATCTTTTAAATGGACTTAAATGCTATGGTAGAGGTAAATTGTGAACAGACCAACGGACAAACGGAAACCTGGATGCCTATATCGCACCTTGCTACAGCAGGTGTGATATAAATTTTGTTGTAAACTTTAAAGTGTGATGCCCATGCCAACTCTGACATCAGGGTGACAACAATAGCTCCCTGTATTTTTGTACAGGCGAGCTAAAATAATGCCAAAAAACATAAATTACAGCTGCTAAAATCTTACTTGCAAGCTCCTCTAGGGATCAGACCTCTCGTTACATCAAACACCTGGGACACACATGACGCCATTGCCCAGTCAGCTGTAGCACCTGTCGATGGGCATACAGCAGGAGATATAGTGGTACTCAAGGCCGCTGAAATTGATAAACAAAACAGAGCCCTAGATAAGAGGGAGTATTCGGTGATAATTAGGGATAATTCTTGTTAATTCTGCACGTAAACATATGTTGTGACCGCTCATCTGAACCGTCTCGACGAGACGGTTCAGATGAGGGGTCACAACATATGGTTTCAATGAGTAATAAAGAAAATTATCCCTCAATTATCATCAAAAAACCCTCTTATCTAGAGCTCTGCATAAGCTAATGATTACTAAGATGAAAATTAGGGAATAACTGTATTCCATTGTCAAATGGAGAGATGAATAGATGGTATATGGTCGCACATTTTGTTTCACAATGACCCATCAGCACAGGCATAAAACATATGAGCTGCGACACTACAAAACCAACAATGTGGTTGTGCACCCCGCGCAGACTCAGATAAGCCTGGGCATCCGCCCAGTCTGATCAGAGTCTTCGCTGCCGGCATGGAGATAGCTTAGTCCCTTTACTGCCCTTTAAGCACTTAGGGAAGAGGCTGATCAGACTGAGCAGATGCCCAGGCTGATCTTAGTCTACGCTGGGCACACAACCACTTTGTTGTTTTTCTCGTGTCGCGTCTCATATTTTGGAATTTATAAAATTGACGATTTACCTCCCAGAAAGACAATTTCTAACACATTAATTTTATCCCAATTCTAATGCCCTGTTATACATTTTCACCTTTCAAAATGTTCTTCTCTGCACCCAAAGCAAGTACTTTAAGCAACATACAAGACAACAACATATGTTGCGACTGCAAAAAGTATTTGAGCTGCAATACGAGAAAACCAACAAAGTGGAATGTGCGCCCAGCACATTCTCAGACGAGCTTGGACATCCGCCCAGTCTAATCAGAATCTTAGCTGTCGGCATGGAGGTAGCTTAGAGCCTTAGCTACCCTTTAAGTGCACAGCCAAGATTCAGATCAGACTCTGCAGATGCCCAGCATGATCTGAATCTTGGCTGGGCCCACATGCCACTTTGTTGGTTTTATTGTGTTGTGGCTCTTTTTTCTCTCCAGACTACTCTACTGGCTATTTTCAATGGTGGAAAAGAAGGTCAAGATCAGTGAACCACAAAGGCATTGCAGAGGTGATATCACGATATATGAGCCACGACACGACAAAACCAACAATGTGGTTGTGCGCCCAGCGCAGACTCAGATCAGCCTGGGCATCCGCCCAGTCTGATCAGAGTCTTCACTGTCCGCATGGAGATAATTTAGACCCTTAGCTACTCTTTAAGCGCTTAGCAAAGGGTCTGATCAGACTGGGTGGATGCCCAGGCTGATCTGAGTCTGCGCTGGGCGCACAACCACGTTGTTGGTTTTCTCGTGTCGCGGCTTGTATGCTTATATGAAATTTCTTTACATCAGTCTTTTAGCCTCCAAGTAATGAAGCTTTACATAGGAATAGACATAAGCTTGACTAGATCCAACAAAGGTCAAGGTCAACAAACATCAATGGTTCTATAAAGACAACATCAGGATATCTGTTTGTGTGTAGTTTCATCACAAAAGATCCATCAACCTCTGAGAAATGGAGCTAAACCTAGTGGGTAAACATAAATTTGGCTATGTTCAAAAGAGTGTGAAATGTAGGTAATGGTCATCAAACAATACTGGTGCTGTGTAGATAATTTTATGGTGTAAATATGTATGAAAATTCTGTACAAAAAGTCTTATAGTCGATGAGAAACAGAGCTCAACGCAATGGGTAGACGTAAATTTGGCTATGTTCAACAGAGTGTCAGAGGTAGGTCGAGGTCAGACCTTCACATTGAAATGACATTGATGTTGCAGAGACGATATCATGATGTAAACCTGTGCAAAGATTCATAACAATAGGTCTCTTAGTCTCTGAAAAATGGAGCTGAACGAAGTTGACGATGCCACAGACGACACGGCCGGAAAGTGACCGCTGTGTCGCTCTTTGCTTAAGCAGTAGCGACAAAAAAAGATGTCAGCCAATGAGACGAGACATTTTGTGTTTTCCAGGATATACTCTTGCAGGTTTTTGCTGTTTTCAACTTGGACATTGTGTCACATTTGTAAGTGCGCTGGAATAATGTACTATAATTACCCAAACTATCAGGGCCCAGTTGGTCAAAGCATCTTTAGCCTAACAAGCTCGTTAACAGGTCAACTCATTCAGTGATATTTTTTGTTGAAAAAATGTGAGAAGCTTTTGCAATGCAAAAAAGTTTAAGTGTTCAAAGTACCTAAATCATCTGTCCAAACTCGTAAATTATATAAACACTGACAGTCTTGAAATATTTAACAGACATGGACCCTAAAACAGAGGTGTTATCAGTGGCTCACGAGTACTAAGCATCACCTGCCTATTATAATACACCCGCCCTATCTATGTATCTTTGGATACATTAAAATCAGTATCACAGAAATCAGTTATAAACTTACCATCACATTCTGAGTAGTCAATTTGCTTGAACAGATTTATAGCAATAGCTGGAATGATGCCAATAGCCCGCATGACAACGTAAAACATTCTTACTCCATCTTTCACCACTGGAGCCACATCAGCTGGGCGACACTGCATTGTCCCACCGGCTGCAGTTGTGTACGAGTATGGGGATTCACTCAATAAACACTGTATTGAAGCTTCATAAATACTGTAAAGAAAGTAGACACAAAAAAAGCTGCATTTGTGTAAGAGTATGGGCATGTGCTCAATAAACATTGTATTGAAGCTTCATAAATACTGTAAAGAAATTAGACACAAAATTTTGTTGGTGTGCCATATCTATATAATTACTACCATATTTATCCTATCAAAAGCCCAGGGAGGGGAGCGGGGGCATTGCATTTCATAATATAAAATAAGGGGCATTATATAGAGCCAAATACCTCTAATAACCATTATTAGGGTGAATGGATAATTGCAGAGGAAGCAACTCATAATTTTTGCCTCCCTTTTCAGTTGGGGTCAACTCTTAAAGAAAAAGAATTTGCTCCTCCAGGAGCAAATTCTTTCCTCAAGGGTAGACCCCATTTCAAACAGCTACCTCATCCAGAGAAGCAAACTGGATTTCAGGCACATTAATATAACATTATTTATGGAAAATAGGCATAGCGTGTTTATTAGAGCAGGGGTGGTTATTAAGATTAATATGGTATAAGACAAAGTTTTGCCTTCCAAAACAATCAAAAATCTAAATCTATTTTGCAAGATGGATCTATAGCTTTGTGACTGTTTGCAGTGCTCAAGATAGGAAGGGGTAACAGGAATAATTTAGGGATAATTTTCCATGTTTTCCCATAAAAACGTATGTTGTGACCCCTCATTGCATATTCAGGTACAAGTGACCGTTAATCAAGTGATAAAAGCAATAGTGTGTTCAAATTATAATAAAAGGCCATCGGCCAAGTGTCACCAGACATTTGAAATGTGTCACAAACTGCAGCCCTTTATTCTGTTTCAGAGCAAATGTATGGCCAAAACCAGAAAAAAATGTGTATTACAGAACCTGGTAAGCAAATAATAACTGAAGCATAAGCAAAGACATATACCCAATTACTGGGCCTCTATGAGGTAATAAACTACTTAAGTTCAGAAAGGGGCATATGTGTAGAATCAGGCTGCTGAAACTTTAGGACCTTATAGAATGCCCAAAACATCAAGACTGATGGGTAAAATCAGGTTGCTGAAACTTTAGGCCCTTAATCCTGCTAATATGAATCTGATGAAAAATGAACAATGCATTCATGAAAATTCAGTCCATTAATATGAATAGTTCTGGACTTATCCCTTTACCTTTAAGTGGATGTCTATTATCTATGAAAGGGGAATAACTCTGTCATTAATGTATTTAGCACATCCAACAATAATCAGAATAATCAATTTACCAAATGCTAATAGCATACCAAATTTCAGCTCTCTCAGTCAATTCGTTCAAAAGTTGGAAAAATGCCAAAAACTACAAAGGGCCATAACTTTGTAAAAAATAGGACAACTGAAATTCCAAAATCACATGCACATCTTCAGATCATGATAAAACATTCTGCACAATTTCAAGTTAATCTGATACAAGATGTGGCAGGATTTGCGGGGACAAGGTCTGAGTCTGCAAGGGCTGTAACTCCGTCAAAAATGGCCGAAACAAAAATCAAAACCACATGCACATTTTCATATCATAAGAATTCAATCTGCAAAATTTCAAATCAATCCGATGAGAGACGTAGGAGGAGTTGCGGGGACAAGATTTCCGACGGACGGACGGATGGAAGGACGGACAGACGCACACACAGATGGACGAGGGTCATTTCTATTGTCCCCCTCCGCCTACGTCGGGTGACAATTACCTGCTAATGATCTGCTAAAACAATTGTGCCATAGGAAATACCTCTATCTGCATGATGAGGTCAGTATTATATGAATGCATATAATTCAAAATGAAACATCTCATCATTTTAAAAGCAATTTGCAAGAAAAATAAACAATAACAGGCAGCTGCAGAATACCATTACTGACAGAACTTTTTGCAGGACCCTCATCACTGTAAAAATTGTATTGTTGTGTTATGTTGTGTTACTATTTAACGTTACGGTAAACAGCTATGGTCATGTCGGGATGGTCAGTTAACCTAACCACACTATTCCTGGGCAGGCTTTGACATCCTAAGCGGTTAAACAGTACTAAGTGCACTTACTTTCACAAGTAACTGACAAACTGTCCTTCTTGAATCAGCAGAAGGGGAAATGAAAGTAAGTGGCCAGACCGGGTATCCAACCAGGGACCTCTGGCTTACAAGTTAGACGCGCTACCGACTGCCCTATGCGACCGGGCAATTATATTCAGGGCTACAGAAATCTGAATTTTTGTCGGTTTGGACCGATTTTGAGTTCGAAAAACCGATTCAGATGTCATAAGGCACTTTTTTTTTCGGTCCGAAAAAAACGAATTTGCGATCACAGATAAACAAAGTGTCGATTGTTTTGCCAAGGTGTGAATACTGATTATGTTTTTAAAAATCTTCGATAACTAGCATGAGTCACAATTTTGGCCAGCGGCGAAGGTTATGCACAACTCGTATTACACACATACACATGCCAACGCATGGGAAAAGGCTGTGCAACGTAAGGTTACTGTATACTTTCAAAGATAGCATAAGGAAAGAATTTGACTAGCAAAACGAAAATTTAAACCGGACTTCTTTATGTGCAGGCTGGTCAGGGTTTTTTTTTCCAAAGGCAACTTTTGGCAAGTATATTTCATATTTCAAGGGAATTAACTCAAATACAGTAAAAAATACATCAATTGTAATACTTCGGCCAATTCCGTAAATGAAGATCGTTGAGGATGTCCGATTGGTATGGCGCATGTGTACTTTCACTTTCGGTCTGACTGTCTCTATGCTTTAAAGCGCATTTTTCACGATAAGTAAGAACATGTGGACTAAATGGCTACTTCAGCGATCAGGCATGTGTAAAGATGGTACAAGAATAAAACTTTAAACATATACAAACCAAACCAAACAAAGTTTTTGATGATAATTTAACGTAAAACTTAAACATGAAAAGTCTTAAGTCTGTGACCTTGACCTTTAGATCACAGCCATGAGTGGGGATGGTACAAAATAAAACTTTGACCAACATCTATTATCATGCCAAATATAAAACCAATCCACCGAAGGGTTTGAATTATACAGAGATCTTAAAACTTTATCGCAAAACTTTAACATAAAAAGTCAAAGTCTGTAACCTTCACCTCTAGGTCACTGGCATAGGTGGGGATGGTACAAAATAAGACACCCGCGTTATAACGGCACTCCAGTGTAGTCATTAGTTTTCCTGACTTTTTGGATTGTGCAATACACAGTGTAGTCATTAGTTTTCATGTCTATTTTGGATTCGTATGACGTTCTTTCTTTCTATCTTTACTGCTCTCCGCGATCGGCCATCCGGACCGATTTGGATTTCAAAATTTCTGTAGCCCTGATTATATTGTAATAGTTTTACCTGCACTTCAACTTCTTCTGATTGTTATAATTGTTCATAGTGTCTACTTGTCCGACGATCGTTGCAAAATGGAACTGGGCTGGAGCAGTGAAACAATGAGCAAATTCTCCACCTGTACTCGCACCCAAGAAATAATGATGGAAACATGGTGTCACCGCAAATCTTGTGTCTAAAGAAATAATAGTTTCAGACAATTAAAACTAGAGCAAGTGAGCAGGAGCAGGGGCTCATGTATACCCCCGGCCAGTGCCACCACCTAATGATACTAAACCTCTAACACAAAAATTTAACACATATAAGAAACAAATTTTAAAGTCTGTGACCTTGTCCTTTGGTCAGCAGCAACATATAGTGAATGTCAATTAATTTGCTGCAACCTAAAAGTAAACCTAGTAATATATCAGAATGTTCCACTGAAGGATATCTGAATTATAAGAAACATTATAAAGCAGTATACATTGATGTAACTGTTTAAGTATGTGACCTTGACCTTATGTCAACAGCAGCACTGAGATGATGTAAATTGTTGCAACCTATAGATAAACGACTTCACATATCAAAACATCCTGTTAAAGAAGATGGGAAAAATAAGCAAAGAACATAAACTTCACACAAGGCTCCAACAAGAAAAAGCATAAGCTTGTAACCTTGACCTTAAGTCATGGCATGTGTGGGGATGTTAAAGAATAAAATTTTAGACTAACATCTATCAGCATACCAAATATAAACCAAATCCAACAAAGAATTTGGATGATATGAGATCTCAAAACCTTTAACCAAAAACATATATGAATATGTCTAAGTCTGTGACTCTAGGTCACAGGCTAAACATTAGACCAACATCTATCATCATGCAAAATACAAACCCAACTCAACAAAGGGTTTGAAATATACAGAGATCTTAAAGACTTTAACACAAAACTTTAACATGAAAAGTCAAAGTTCGTGAACTTGACCTCTAGGTCACAGGCATGAGTGGGGGTGGTACAGAATAAAACTTTGGACCATTATCTATCATCACGCCAAATATAAACCCAATCCATCAAAAGATTTAGATAATATAAGATCTTGAAAACTTTAACACAAATGTTAACGTACGGATGGAAGGACTGACAGAAGGATGGACGAACTGACATCAGACGAAAGCTATATACCCCTAATCATACTTTTTATGCCGGAGGTATAATTATAACAGGGAATTTTTTGGCATACCATTACCTTGAATTCTAATACATACTCACCTCAGACCTTGGAAATACATACATCTATATGAATGCTATTAACATAAACATTCAAAGAATTGAGACTCATAAGATGAATGATGGGGTTGAGGCTGAGACAAGGAAATCTCAGGCTAGTTTTCAGATTATTTAGTCTTATTTAAGGCTTAAGGAATCCTTGACTAATGACTTCGTTACGCTAATGATGAATTAAACAACCTGACCAAGATATCTACAGTGATATTTCCTGTACATCACTTGGTGTCAATGTTATATTCTGCATGCAATTCATATGACAGGTAGTATGTTGATTTGTTGAATTAAAGTGAGCCGCGACACGAGAAAACCAACAAAGTGGTTGTATGCCCAGCGCCAACTCAGATCAGCCTGGCCATCAGCCTAGTCTGGGCAGAGTCTTCTCTAAGCGCTTAAAGGGTAGCTAAGAGTCTAAGCTACCTTCATGCGGACAGAAAAGACTCTGATCAAACTGGGCGGATGCCCAGGCTGATCTGAGTCTGGGCTGGGCGCACAACCACTTTGTCCTCCAGTGACCTTGAAACTTGCCCAATGATGTATCCATGCAAGTTTGGTGAAATTCCATCCATTGGTTCAAGAGATATCGTGGGTACAAGAAATTGTTATCTACGTGCCCTCCAGTGACCTTGAAAATGAGGTCAAGGTCACCAAAATCTATTCAGCTCTTCAAAATGTCCCAATGATGTATCCATTCAAGTTTGGTGGAATTCCATCAACTGGTTCAGGAGAAATAGTGGGTACAAGAAACCGTAATCTAAGTCCTCCAGTGACCTTGAAAATGAGGTCAAGGTCACCAAAATCTAATCAGCTCTTAAACTTGTCCAAATGATGTATCCATGCAAGTTTGGTGAAATTCCATCCATTAGTTCAGGAGATTTAGAGGGTGCAAGAAATTGTCACCTAAGCCCTCCAGTGACCTTGATAATGAGGTCAAGGTCACCAAAATCTAATCAGTTCTTAAACTTGTCCTAATAATGTATCCATGCAAGTTAGGTGGAATTCTGTCCATTGGTTCAAGAGATATCGCGCACGCAAGAAACTGTCACGTGGACGCCGACCCTGACACCTTTGGTGGGGGGATATAAATTAGTGGATATAAGAAATTGTCATCTAAGTCCTCCAGTGACCTTGAAAATGAGGTCAAGGTCACCTAAATCTGATCAGCTCTTAAACTTGTCCCAATGATGTATCCATGCAAGTTAGGTGAAATTCCATCAATTGGTTCAAGAGATATAGCGCACAAAAGAAACTGTCACGTGGACGCCAACGCCGACTCCCAGGTCGTACTGAAAACAATATGTCCCCCCTCATCTTTGGTGGGGGGACATAAATATCATCAGGCAATTTCATTTATCCATAGCTCTGTTCATCACCATAATTCCAACTTACTGATACCTAAGGCTTTAAGGTAAATGAGTTTATTTTCATGGGAAAGAACTCCACCAGTTTCATTTTTGCCTCCCTCTCATTGGGCATCTACTCTTTTAGGACAGAACTTACTGCACTAGAAGCAAATTCTTCCTTTCAAAGCAGATCCTCTTTTGGAAGGGCCTCCCTTTTCGAAGACAGAAGCAAACAGGTCACAAAAGTTGTTCCACTTTGTAATAAGACCTGTCCGCGTACAGGATAGCTCGCCTGCAGTGCCTTGCCCATCACGTAAAAAAAACAACTTTAACTTAAAACTTTAAAGTGTGACGCCCACACCCATGCCAACGCCCACACCAACATCCAAGTGACAACAATAGCTCTTTGTACTTTTGTACAGGCGAGCTAAAAATGGGAGGAGGAGGACCATTAACCTGATGAAAAAAATGAAGAAAATGAACTTAACATACCCTGAAGAGACTCCCCATGCCCATGATTCAAATATCCCCACAGACATATTTTCTTGTGAAGGACATTCATCCAAATTTGAGCTGTTACATGACAGAACCAACACAAGAGGGCCAAGAGGCCCTGAATCGCTCACCTGGGCAAAAAGGTTTAAGGTCAAACTAGGGTCATAATTTGAACAAACCTGATAGTTTGCAACCATTTCCAAATGGTTCTGAAGAAGAAGATTTTTGAATGTTTTTCTATGTATTGCTATGGTTCAAACCCTGGACCCCCTAGGGCAGGGCCATTTTGGTCCCTGGGGCCATCATTTGAATAATCTTGGTAAAGGACCACTAGGCAATGCTAAAAGCTATATTTCAAGCCTCTGAGCAAAGTGGTTCTGAAGGAGAAGATTTCGAAGGAGAAGATTTCTGAATATTTTTCTATGTATTTCTATGGTTCAAACCCAGGACCCCCTGGGGCGGGGCCATTTTTGACCCTGGCACCATCATTTGAACAAACTTGGTAAGGGACCACTAGGCAATGCATCATACAAAATTTCAAGCATCTGCACTAAGGGGTTCTTGAGAAGAAGGTTTTTAAGTACATTTTAATTTGAACCCAAGACTCCCTGCCCCAGGGCCATTTTGGATCCCAGGGCCACCATTTACACAAACTTTGTAGCAGTCCACCAGGCAATGCATCATACCAAATTTCAAACATCTGAGCCAAGTGGTTCTGAAGAAGAAGATTTTTTAATAGTTTCCTATGTATTTCTATGGCTCAAACTCGGGACTCCCTGCCGCAGAGCCATTTTGGACCCTGGGGCCATCATTTGGACAAACTTGATAAAGGACAACAAGGCAATGCATCATACTAATTTTCAAGCATCTGAGCCAAGTGGTTCTGAAGAAGAAGATTTTTGAATATTATTCTATGTAGTTCTATGGTTCAAACCCAGGACCCCCTGGGGCGGGGCCATTTTAGACCCCGGGGTCATCATTTGAACAAACTTGGTAAAAGACTACTAGGCAAAGCTACATACCAAGATTCAAGCATCTGAGCCAAGTGGTTCTGAAGAAGATTTTTTAAATATTTTTCTATATATTTCTATGGTTCAAACCTAGGGATCCCTGTCGCGGGCCATTTTGGACCCTGGAGCTACCATTTTAACAAACTTGGTAAAGGACTTCTAGGCAATGCTACATACCAAATTTCAAGCATCTGAGCCTTGCGGTTCTGAAGTAGAAGATTTTTTAATATTTTTCTATGTATTTCTATGGTTCAAACCTGGGACTCCCTGCCCCGAGGCCATTTTGGGCCAAGGGGCCACCATTTGAACCAACTTGGTAGAGGACCACTAGGCAATGTTACATACCAAATTTCAAGCAGCTGAGCCAGGCAGTTCTGGTGAAAAAGATTTTTTAAGTATTTTTTAGTTTCGAACCCAAGACCCCCTGCCCCAGGGCCATTTTGGACCCTGGGGCCACCATTTGAACAAACTTGGTAGAGGACCACTAGCAATGTTACATACCAAATTTCAAGCATCTGAGCCAAGCAGTCCTGGAGAAGAAGATTTTTAAGTATTTTTTAGTTTCGAACCCAAAACCCCCTGCCCCAGGGCCATTTTGGACCCTGGGGCCACCATTTGAACAAACTTGGTAGAGGACCACGAGACAATGCTTCATACCAAATATCAAAGCCCTAGGCCTAGTGGTTTCAGAGAAGATGTCATTTAAAGCAAATTGTTGACGACGCACGGCGGACGATGGACGACGCACGACGGACACTGGGTGATCACAATAGCTCACCCTGAGCCTATGGCTCAGGTGAGCTAAAAATGGCATTTGCACCCAGCATAATCTCAGTTCACCCTAGCTAGCCCCCAGTCTGATCAGAGTCTTTGCTGTCCCATTGAAGGTAGCTTAGATCCTTAGCTACCCATTAAGTGCACAGCGAAGACTCTGATCAGACTAGGTGGATACCCAGGATGATCTGAATCTCTGCTGGGCGCACATGCCACTTCGTTGGTTTTTCCTGTTGCAGCTCATGATATAACAAGAGCTGTCGGCTGACAGCATAGCTCGCCTGAATAGGTGCTTGCCCATCACACAGTCACTTTGGTGGTGTGGACTGCTATGCATAAAACTTAAGGTAGACGAATAGTGAATAAAAATATTGGTGGGGCATTCATTTCATTATACCAGCTGAATAACCCAAAGGGCTATAGCATATTTGGATAAGAAAAGAAATTTTTTCACCGTTTTGTTTTCCTAAAAAACAAGCTTTTGTATTTATACATACTTTTTTTACACATTTTCCATTAAAATTTATGTCTCTAGCACATGGATGCACTTTCATTTCTGCAAATCATATAATCTTTAATATAGGGTATTTGAAACAAACTGGTAAAAAAAAATGCAATTATCTTGATAATAAGTATATTTTTACATTTTTTTTAAAAAATGCAAGAAAATTAAATTTCATGAAAAATGTAATGAAAAATATATTCAATCGATGGGGCATGGTTATGCATATTGTTTTAGTAAAACTTGCATTGTATAATACAGAATGAAGCAAAAAAACAAACATTTCACCGTTTTGTTTCCCAGAAAAACAATGTTTAAGTTAAAAAATATCCCCAAAAAAGATTGCCCAAATACTGCACCTGCTGCAAGCACAGCCGGTCCTTGCCCTGTTATTTTCCTGTTGTTCCGGGTCTACCATAGAGTAATGCCTCAAAAATGCGCAGATGGAATTGAAATTGTAAAGACCTTGATCATTCTGGTTCCTGAGGAATAGTCTGATCTCGGTTTCCAATGTTTGTACAGACGTATCTGCCCGAAAACTTAGGATCTTTATGGTAGACATTGTAAGTGTGTATATATTCCACAGTTGATTGATTTCACCATGAACAATAACTCTGTTATGTGTTTTAACAAGTCAATACAGAGTTATTGTGTATCTAAATACCTTAAGGCAAGCATGTCCATAATGACAACACATTTATAAACAAAATCTCAGAAATAAGTCTAAAAAAAAAAAAAAAATAATAATAAAAAATCCACATGAAATTCCATAGTCCATGAGCTTGAGGTCAAAGGACTAGTTAGTGGGGATGGGGGGAGGGGAAGGAGGGGGGGAGCTAGGATGTATCAACACCTTGAACCATTATCTAATATCAGTCAAAGTATTCATATCAACTGATTCCATCGTGGCACTGTGAAATTATGTCTTCATAAATATAAAACTTTAACAAAATCTTTAAGACAAAATTCTAAGTCCATGACCTTGAATTTAAAGTCACCCAGTGGGGTAAGTATATAGTGTTTTGTAAAAACTCAAAAAAGTGTCTAACATCAGCTTAAGTGTAAACTAAATCTCTGAATTATGAATCAGTATGCAATTAGAAAACATTAATAAAGACCAAATTTCCTAAGTCCCTGACCTTGACATCAAGGTACCTGAGCAGGGTTAGGGTAGTGCTCTGTAAAACTTTGGACTAATATCTAACTAAAGTGCAAATATAAAAAGAATTCATTACTGGGTTCAGGAGATATGTGTTTTTAAAAGACTTTAACTAAAACATCCAATCAATAAAAAGACAATTTTGTAAGTATGACCTTGACATCAAGGTCACTGAGTGGGGTGGGGGTGGTACCCTGTTAAAATTTGGACCAATATCTAACTACAGTGCAAGTATAAAAAGAATCCATCCATGGGTTAAGGAGATATAGGTCTTTAAAAAAACTTTAACACAAAACATCCAATCCGGACGCGGATGCGGACAAGGATGCGGACGCCAACGCCGTGGTGACAACAATAGCTCTTCCTGAACTTTCGTTCAGGCGAGCTAAAAATGGCAAAAAAAACCCATATATTCATACACTTTGACAGGCTACTTACCACAGTCCCTGGGTACAGCTACCAAAAGTCCAGCTCTAACTTCATCTTTCTGTGTGAGTGCTTGTATGTCACTAAGCTGGCAACCAGCATCTTTTTTCAGCGTCCCTAGCATACACCCTTGCAAGGTAATCAGAGCCCTTGAAGATAAAGGAAACAGGAAGTTATCAAGAAACTTTTTTAGTTTTTCAATATACTGTAAAACACTTACATTTGGCGGTCACTTTATTTTGGCGATATTGGCGGAAAATGAAGAAAGTCAACAAAATTAAATGCCGCCAATTTAAACTGATGATTGTGAAAGAAATGAAATAATAATTTTAAGCATTTTTATTCAATTTACAGGTATCATAATAATAATGCCAATAATATCATATATAGAAACAAGTATAAAAGAAGATCCCAAGCCAAGGAAGCAGGGTGTGAATTTGAATATTAGAAATGCATTACTAATTAGTACCTAGGCCAAGTCCATTAAATCAGAAGAAACACAGAACTTAATTTACTGTAAACCCTTTTATTAGACAGCATGACAATAGAAAAAATTGTAATTACTGTATCCACCATGATGATATAGAACTCTGACTTAAGTTATATGATGTCAGCAGAAATCACTCTTTTTTTTTTTTCAGAAATCACAAATCCGCCAAAATAAAAATCCGCCAAAAGATCCATCTATAAAAACCGCTAAATTTTCCTGTCGCCAAATATAAGTGTTTTACAATAGTTCAAAGGTCAAAGAATGACCTTGACCTCTTGTACTCATAAATCTTCCTGTACTCATTAAGATGACTACATATGCCAAAATTTTCAAGACTTTCCATGAAATCTTACATTCTTATATTTTCCCATATTTGTCCTTGCCATAAAAAAAGGTCAAGGTCAACCCAAGGTCATCATTTGAACAATCTTGGTAGTACTTGAGTACTTGATGCCACATACCAAGCTTTCAAGGCCATTGGTCAATTGGTTCTGGAGAAGAAGATTTTTAAAGGTATGTACCATATATGGGTGTTTTGGCCATGTTGATAATTTGACCTAGACTGTTTGAACCAATTTTCGTTCCCTCAATCCCTATAGCTCTATATGAAATTTGGTCACAATTGGCCCAGTGGCTATAGATAAGACGTTTGAAATTGTCAAAATATGAGAGACCAGGGTCAAAGGTCAAACAATGATCCTGACCTCTTGTATTCATAAAATCTTCATGTACTCATTAGGATGACTGTACGTATATACCAATTTTTTTAGCCAAAATCTTGAACAATTCCCACGAAATCTTATAGTCTAGCATTCTCCCATATAAAAGCACCAGAAAGCAAATTTGACCTTGCCATAAAAAAGGTCAAGATCAACCAAAGGTCGTAATTTGAATAATCTTGGTAGTACTCATGTACCTGAAGCTACATACCAAGTTTCAAGGCCATCGGTCCATTGATTCTCGAAAAGAAGATTTTTAAAGGTTTTTACCACATATGGGTGTGGCAACCATGTTGGTTATGTGACCAGGACCATTTGAACAAGTTTTGGTTCCCCTGCGCCCTGTAGGCTCTACATGAAATTTGGTTACAATCGGCCCAGTGGTTTCAGAGGAGAAGTCGTTTGAAATTTTTTACGGACCACGACAGGCGACAACAGACAAGGCAGCCTGCCTATCCTATAAGCTCCCTCAGGTGAGCTAAAATTTGTGTATTGGCCTTCATGAGAACAAAATTATCTTAGAAGTCTCAGAAACAGTGCAAATCCAGATCAGACTGCTCCTTATTGAGCAGTCTGATCAGATTCTACACTGTTGCCATTCCATCTGCATCTTCTGGTTGCATTACTGCACTGTAAAACTAAACTATTCCGTTTTGTAGGACAGTTTGGTAATTACTTTAGGTGTTATAAGTTTTTTACTTTTCAAGTTTTTGCAGTAAATCTTTGGGTCTGTAAATAGAGAATCCCATTTTATGGCTAAATCATATGCCTGATTTACATATCTGCGGTAATTTTGGGAAGATAAAGTTCTGGGGCTGTATTTATAAAACAACTTAAGTGGTTGCTATGCTGTTGCTAAGGCTGAATTTCTATGATGGAGATCCCCTACAGCTATGAAATTTGCTCTGGAGGAACAGTCTGAAAAAGACTGTTCCTCCAGAGCAAATTTCATAGCTGTAGGGGATCTCCATCATAGAAATTCAGCCTTAGCAACAGCATAGCAACCACTGAATTCATTTTATAAATTTGGCCCCTGTCTTATATCCAAATAAATAGAGCGCAGTAACTGGAAATTTTACATACTTGCATTTGTCCTCATCAGTAGAAAGAACATCAATGTCATAGGTGATACAGCCATACTGCAACATGTAGCGTGCTGTGGGTACATTCTCACACAACCCTGCTTTTGTAGCCGGCATCATACTGTCCAGGTTTTCAAGGGTATTATCTAGAGAAAAGCAAGTAACAGAGCTCAAGACCAACCAAAATTTTGCATAAATTTTTCAGAATACAGAGACCTTCAAGAAAACTGGCATAACTCTGTCCATTTTTTAAAGAGTAAACAGCTGTAAGTTGATAAGATAATATACATCTTGACCATAGGCTGAAATCAAATATCAATTTTTTAGCTCAAATTCTTTTTAAATCATGGTGACAAGACCGCATTTTATTTGCCAAGAATGTGACATCACTAGAATAATTGGCTGACAGGAGGGAAAATAAAGAAATTGCTTTTTTTCCTTACAATTCCATATAATGAATACAAAAATCTTATGACCAACTACCCTGTGCCTCATAGCTTCATGAATATTTGACATGTCAGTATGTGTAACCCATTCCATCCAGGATACCCCTTTAGGGGTATCTGGGCAAACAGTTTGGATCCGGATGATCTGAGATCCAAACTGTTTACTGCCTAGACATCATTTCTACAAGAGTTAGACCAATATTGTCAAAATATTCTTGATTTTTTCAGCAGACGACATTTTCAGCAGACGACAAAAATACCCAGAATGCAATGGGTTAATAGGGTATTTATACTAGTACATTGCTGAGCTACAGCTCTTAACTTTTGATAACATAATAGTTTAACTATTTTGATTTCTAGGTAAACTGTCTATCACTGTAGTTTTACTCACCTGGACATATGCTATACTGATTTCTATGTATACAGTCCATCACTACAGTTTTACTTAACTGGACATATGCTATACCTATTTCTATATATACTGTCTATTTCATTCACCTGGACATATGATATTCTGATTTCTATGTATATTGTATTTCACTATTCATGCAGTTTCACTAGTTTCACTCACCTGAACATATGCTTTTCTGATTTCTATGTATACTGTCTATCACTGTAGTTTTACTCACCAGGACATATGCTACACTGATTTCTATGCATACTGTCTATCACGCTACATTTAGTTTCACTCACCTGAACATACGTAATACTGATTTCTATGTATACTGTATAACACTATAGTTTCACTCACCACGACATGTGCTATTATACTGATTTCTATTATACTGTCAATCACTATACATATAGTTTCACTTACCTGAACATATGCTATACTGACTGCTATGTATACTGTCTATCACTTTAGTTTCACTCACCAAGACATATGCTATACTGCTTTCTATGTATACAATCTATCCCCATGGTGTCACTCACTTGGACGAATACTGATTTCTATGTAAACTGACTATCACTTAGTTTTATTCACCTGGACATATGATATTCTGATTTCTTTGTATTCTGTCTTTTATTACACTTTCATTCACTTTGACATATGCTATTATGATTTCTATGTATACTATCTATCACTATAGTTTCACTCACCTGGACATATGCTATACTGATTTCCATATATACTGTGAATCTGTGTGAAAGTACAGTGAACGTCATGAATGAGAGAATTGTACTTGACACAGCCCATAAAATACTCGTAGTGCCTGAACAAGAGAAAAAGTAATTTGAAGTGAATGGGAACATATTCAAGGGATGCATCACTATCACAGAGCTCTAGTTAAGAGGGGTATTTGATGATAATTGAAGGATAATTTTCTTTATTTTTCATTGAAACCATATGTTGTGACCCCTCATCTGAACCGTCTCGTCGAGACGGTTCAGATGAGGGGTCACAACATATGTTTTTATCCAGAATTAACAAAAATTATCCCTAATTATCACCAAATACTCCCTCTTATCTAAGGCTCTGCTATCATTTTCATTTTGCCTCCCTTCATAATAATAATAATAATCTTCTTTTCTTTCAGAGTAGACCCAATTTTGGAAGGGCTACATTCTCCAGGGAAGTCACAAAAGTTGTTCCCCTTTGTAAGAGATGTCAGTTGTGAGAAGACAGCAAAGAGCCTTTAATGGGAGCTTCACTTTCACTGCCACTAAGTATCATGACTCTAAACCATACAAGTAAGAGAACAATAAAATAAAGGTCATAGATGGACGGCTTCTCATGTAAGTGTAAATCAACTATTATGACCTTGACACATATAGGTATAGAGAAAAATATTAAGAAGTCAGTGAAGTGAAAAATATAAATCAAATTCGAAAGTGGATGATGGTGTGGTAATGAAAGGCGTGAGTCTAGATGTATCAGTGTACAGGTTTAACAACCTAAGCCAAAACAATCCAAAACAATCCAGATCCAACTTTAAAGAAGAATCCAGATTTTGGGACTGTTTTGGAACAGAAAAAAACCTAGCTCACAGCCAAACTACAAAAGACTGATTTATATATTTGAGGTGCTTTTAAAGAGCGAATGTCCCATCTTATATCCGAATAAGAATGTATAATAAGTCATCACCGTGTCTCATAAAGTCAATAAAGCATAAAATATAGGTTAAGTCTGTAGATGCTTTATACATGTATATATATATGTTAACATAGATAACATAGATGCTTAATATACATTAACCTATACTTCTCTAAGTCATTAGACCATGAAAAGTAGGTCAAGGTCACACAAAGTGCATGCATCCATATGATTTTGTGATGATGTAAGTTTGTATCATGTTTGAATACATGTACTTTAGCCTTTACACACTATGAGAAACATACCTATTATTATTTTATTTTTTTTCAAAGCAGGTCATAAAGGCCATGTTATTCAGCAAAGTTTCTATGTCATAGAAACTTTAACAAATAAAGTATGCCAAAAATTTTGCGTTTACACAGAGCAAATTATTTGTTAAAGAAAATGTGACATAGATGTCCAGGCTGATCTGAGTCTTCGCTGGGGGCATATGCTATTTTGTTGGTTATGTCCTTTCGGGGCTCATTTGTTATCAAAAGCCCACTATATTTGGAGCTTATGTACAGATATTTAGAGCTGGAAGGTTTAAAGAAACAGAACTTACTCGCACTTGTCCCCTTGGTTTATCTCTGGATCAACTAACTTTGAATATGCACCATAACAGTTTGACCCTATGGACTTTTCATGAAACCAAGAAACGCATTCGTTATCTGAAAAGTAATAAAAATAAAATTCTATACAGTGATCTAAATATGATATATTAGTGCAATATTTTTTTCTTGTTTCTTCATTTATCATAATGATTAGAAATAAATATCCAAAGCCCACTATTCTATTACATAATTAACTTCTTTTGTAATTTTTGTGATCATGAAAAAACGTAAAAATTTGAACTTCTGGGATGTTTGGGTCTGCACAAACAAATAGGTACAAAAATGACTGAATAGCCAGGCCAGCTGGCGAGGGTTAAAAAGGTTAAATAGGGTCTTTTTACATAGGATTCTAAGGTTGAAGATCTATTCTGTGGTGCTCCTTCTAGCTCTGAACCCAGCCTATTCTGCAGCAATTATCTCTTCAGCTTAGGATTTGAGCCTGTTCAAGATGACTTGCAGCATAATGAATTTACCCAAAATGTCTGATGAGGCTGATGGTTCTGTAGTTCTGGCAGAGCTGTAGGTTGCTCTTTTTAAGGAGTGTACTAATCAGCAACTGAGCCCATGGAGTCTGCCATGTTCCCGACCTCCAGATGTTGTTGCAGATTTTTGTCAAAACATCACTCATGGTCTCCTCACCTGCTTGAACAAGATCTGCTAGTGTATTATCAACTCAGGCATAAGTCCCCTTGTTCAGTGCTGCTACTGCAATCTCAAGTTTGATGAAGAATTGATTGTATATCTTCTGGGTGCTGAGTGCAGTCCAGAACTGCATTATCACCGTAGCTCTCATGGCGGTATAGTTCTGAGCAATATTCTGTCCATCCAAGGAGAATCTCTTGTTTTTCTGTTAGACATTTCCCAGAATTGTCCTGGACAGTTGTGGATCTACCTTTCTTCTCTAAATAGATCCTTTACCACCTGATATGCTCTCTTACTGTTGTATTTGTTCAGGAAAGTTTCAATCTTCTCGTACTGAGTACATAATAATTTAAGCCGCGACATGAGAAAACCAACAAAGTGGTTGTGCACCCAGGGCAGACTCAGATCAGCCTAGGCATCTGCCCAGTCTGATCAGAGTCTTTGCTGTCTGCATAGAGTAAGCTAAGACACTTAGCTTTCCTTTAAGTTCATAGGGAAGAGTCTGATCGAACTGGGCGGATGCCCAGGCTGATGTGAATCTGCGCTGGGTGCACAACCACTTTGTTGGTTTTCTTGTGTTGCGGCTCAATTATTATCCAGTCCTCCTTTACTTTCTTCGGGTCCTTCTGAACCCTCTTGTTAGTTTTTCTGTATTCTTTCGCTCCTTCTGCTTCATACAACCTCTTCTTCAAATCCCTCCTCTTATCACACAGAGGTTGAAAACATCTTTGGTGAGCCAGGGTTCGAGGTTATAAAACTTCAGAATAATCTCAAACTCAAAATAAAGCACACTGATTGGCTGCTTCCGAGCATGTGCTCGGAAGCAGCCAATCAGTGTGCTTCATTTTGAGTTTGAGAATGTACTCAAGTTTTATAACCTCTGGGCCAGGGCTTTTTAGTGAGACATTCCTTGCAAAGTGTTTCACTGGTTGTATCAGTCACTGCTGTATTGTAAGAGGTATTCAAGCTATCTAGGACCATGTCATCATCCCTACAACTGATAACTGCTGATAATTTCCAACCAATAGTTGCTTGAACTGTGCCTGCCATATCTGGGATTCTAACTTCTCAAGGTCAAACCTCATTTTTGGGGATTTTTTTTGGAAGGGAATAACCTCTGTATTATAAATGGATAAATATGGTACTTCTAGGTCATAGTGATCTCCCTTGGAGGTATATGCATATACCCTATGGTGAATGGATAAACTTGCAGGGGAAGCTACTTCCATATCTATGGTTGCCTCCCTTCTTGGTGGAGGTAAATTCCTAAAGGAAAGGATTTGCTCCTGTAGAAGTAAATCTTTCCTTTATGATCCCTTTTGGATAGATTTCTTGTCCGGTGATGCTAACAGAAGTTGTTCCTCTTGGTAATAAAAGCTGTCACCAGTCAGGACAGCTCTCCTGACCGGGTGCTTGCCCTTCCTGGACTCATAGTTTAAAGAATGTGACCCTGACCTTTAATGACAAAGAGGACTGTGATGTTGACTTTGAGTGAAACTGTGAAGCACTATCTATCATTAGTAAAATATTTCCATTTATACATTGAGAAACTTCAGAAAATTTTGAGAAATTTCTATAGCTGTGACCTTGACCTAAAGGTCACTGACAGAAGTGGGGCTAGAATGGTGTTAACTTTGGACAAGCAACATACCAATTTCTAAGTATCAAGTGAATCCATCCACATACTGTGAAAATTGTACCTTCAGTAAACTTAAAACCAAATATTTTCTATGTCCATGACCTTGTCTTCAAGGATGCCATAGGTGTAGGAGTCACAGGCAAGACATAAATTACCTGGGAATTGTCATCTTATACTTCTCTTATCTGGGTTATGTGTAACCTACCTAAACATGTGGGTGGATCAAATCCATCTGCTATTCTCGTTGTGAAGTCAGTATGCTGTCCCAGGGAATCCCAAATATGGTTGTCAGGACAACTGTCACCATTTGGTAATCGCAGAATCTCTAGACACTGCTTAAAACTTCCAATGGCACTGAAAATATAAAAGTTTGAACAGTTTTCTAAAATAGACAGATAGATTATTAATAAACCATATGACCTAAGAGCATATATACATGTACAACAGTATTTAGGATAGCAAGCAGCATGGCTCTAACTTTCTATATATTACATATATCCTTGTGTAAAACTTTGGCATACACATATAAACGAAGTCTGATAGCCAGTCTATCATATTTCATTTACAAAAATTGATTTTCAAGACATAAACAAGGACTCTGTAGAAGGCTTATCATGCTTGTCTGCACATTGTCTAACACAGAGTTACATCAGAAAATTTAAAGTTTCTGCTGCCAACACTGCCACTGAAAAAGTAATACTGGTCTTCTTGCTTTGGCTAGATCAAGGCAAGACAACAAACTTTGCAGCCCAAGAGGCGAAGCCCAGTCTGTCTGGAAATGCTGTTGGATTATGCCTTAAAGTCTATTATGACCTATGCCACATCTCAATAGATTGGCTACAATTATAAACTAGAAATGTTTTTGACAAAAAAGATGTCCCCCAACTGTAATTTCCCAACAATATCATTTTTCCTTAATGTGCTAGTTAACATGATGATCCTAGGACCTGTTAAATGTGACCTAGTTAAGGATTCACAACTAGCTGGCTATATGGAAACAGCGGTTCCAGTGAAAAAGTTGATTTTATTGTTTTTGCTATTTTTTAGTAATGGAAGCCATCTTTGATCCTCAACCAGACTGAAATTTTACCTTTCTGAAGCCATGTTGCCTGTGAAATTTGAGAACCACGATTTTAATTGACTATTATGCTAGGGTCAACATAAATTGTGAAAAGACAGACAGATGGATGCATGGATGGATGGATGAGAAGGGTAAAACATGATGCTCTCTGACTATTGTTACTCGGGCATAAAAATATGCCAAAATAAAATTACAGCTATCAAGAACTTACTTGCAAGCTCCTCTAGGGTTTAGACCTCTTGTTACTTCGAACACCTGGGCCACACATGACGCCATCGCCCAGTCAGCGGTAACACCTGTCGATGGGCATACAGCAGGAGATACAGTGGTACCCAAGGCCGCTAAAATTGATGAAAGAATGCTAATGATTATAAAGATGAGAATTTGAGTATAACTGTATTCAACTGTATTTGGAGAAGTGAATAGTTTATTACATGGCTGCACATTTTGTTTTCCAATGACACATCAGCACAGGGGTAAAACACATTTTGCAACATGTAACTGACAATTTACCTCTCAGAAAGGCAATTTCCAACACATTGATTTTATCCCAATTCTAATGCGCTGTTTTGTATTTTCACCTTTCAAAGTGTACTACCTTGCACCCAAAGAATGCACTTTCAGCAACTATCTTTTGAAGTTCTGCACTCAGATGTCACATTACATTCGTAAGTGCATTGGAATATTAATACACTAATCTTCTACACTAATAGCTACTCTATTTATTCAAATCATTTATAAGTCTGCGGCCCAGTTGTTCAAAGCATCGTTAGCCTAACAAGCTTGTTAAGAGGTCAACTTGTTAAGTATTTTATGACATTATAACCAGATTCACTAATACAGTCGAACCTGTCTAAAAGGGTCACTGTATTAAGGGGTCACCTGTCTTTAACAGCCACTTTTTGGGAATCCCTTAGACCAAAATACAGTGCAAATGAACCTGTATTAAGGGGTCACCTGTCTTAAGCAGCCAATTTTTGTGGGTCCCATGGGCAGTGTTTCCCCCAGACTGAAAAAGGGGCAGGGTGCTGCTGATAAAAAGGGCACTTTTAGCGCGGCGAAGGGCATCTGGAGGGGCAATGTTACTCACGTTGTTCCGCCTTCATATAATAATTAACCTCAAAAGTATGACATTTCAGTGCAGTAACAGTACCATTATGTTTTAATATGTAGTGTAATTCAGCAGTACTGTTCATAGTGTTAGTGAGACCAGTCTATTGTTGAATTATTCGAAAAAAAAATAATGTCGAATTGCTAAAACAAAAATCTGGCATTCTTAAACCACAATTACCTCCTCACCTTTCCCTCACCCTCAATACACACATCCAAAATTGCACCTCGGATGATGGGTCTGATTTGTTCGTGATTTTTATCAAAGCACTCAAAATCTGTCTACCTCAAAACCGAGTTTAATTCTACTGAGATGAACATACCTACCGTAAGACCTTTCTAGAGTAGTTAAATATCAAATAAGGATCGCGTACTGTTGCATATCTGGGCCGGTAAATTTGTGAAATCGCAAATTACTGCCTGGTGACAGCTCTTGAGATGCTAAAGATTGCGGATTTCCCAAGGTACTATTAATAAATTGACTGGTTCTCGTTCCACAGATAGTAAACCTGAATCGGTGGGAACTAGATAGAAAAACGCGGGAAACTATTCTTAATGTGAACGAACCAACTTTCATAAACCGAAATCATCGGCACCTGTGACGATTTCATGAAAACGTATGATCTGATTAGCGTGCACAAATTTAGCATGATCCGTATCTGTGATGACCGTACATTATGTTTCTGACATGTTTACCGGGAAAATAGATATTGAATCATTGCATTGTCGTACGCGTCTTAGGCCTCGAATTCCGTAGTAGATCTAGCGCAACGTGCAAAATATATGCGGCAAGCGGCACCGTTATGGCGAATGAATCCCCACCCGCCACACCCTCACCTAGGCCTGTGTCATTATCGGAGCGAGGCAAGCGAGTTTAACTGTGCTACCCGGTAATTTCACAGTCGGAACAGGCTGGTCATTTTAACGAGAGTCTTTATTGCCCCGGTTACTATCGCCATGTTCGCAATGCATTTGACACCTTCAAAGCCAGTAACCAGCATGTGTTTTCAGTTAGCTAAGTAAATTTCCGCTCCAATTAACACAGGACAGTTGGGGTATAGCGAGGTGATAATTGCCACAGCTATATCCCAATGATTGGTGTTTATTGATGAGCATGTGTACAGATTATCGATCGACTTGAGTTGTCAGTTTTTACAGGTATAGGACACAATGGAGCCGAATCGCAATAGCAGCGCGGGAAAAGGGACTGGTTACTAGTATTTTTCGGGCAGAAGGGCGCTTCTGACACGTTTTAGGGGCAGAAGGGCGGGACCAAAATGGGGCAGGGCGCGGCGCCCCGCCATTCCGCTTTAGGGGAAACACTGCATGGGGTGACCCCTTAAGACAGGTTTGACTGTATTTAAAACAAGTCGCCCAAGGGCAACGATCGCTCACCTGCCAGTATATGCTCAGGTCAACTGGCCAAAATGTATGCTTTCGGCTCAGGTAGGCTAATAAACAGACTGCAATTCTATAGGATTAGATGGTGAGTGTGTAAACTGTCCACCATGGCCACTAGCTTCAAAACCATTAGACAGCAAATTTGACCTTGTGGCAAAACAGGCCAAGGTCAACCCAAGGTCATCATTTACAGAAACTTGGTAGTACTAGAGTCCAAGATGCTACATACCAAGTTTTAAGGCAAATGGCCCAGTGGTTCTGGAGAAGATTTTTTAAGATTTTTGCCATATATGGTCATGGTTGCAATCTTGGACATGTGACCTGGACCAAATATATAAACTCTGTTTCCCCCTTTGCCTGAAGGCTGCATATGAAATTTAATTGAAATTGGCCCAGTAGATTCAGAGGACAGACATACGTCCTTTAAAAATGTTGATAAATTACAGACTAATGACCTTTAGCCAAGGTCACTAAATGACCTTGACCTCTAGAATTCCTAGGGGTTCAAGTTGACTGCATTTCCATATCAAAGAGCACTAAAGCAACAAAAAAATGAACTTTTTTTTAGCTTTTCCCATTCAAAACCATTAGAAAGCAAATTTGACCTTGTGGCAAAACAGGTCAAGGTCAAGCTAAGGTCATCATTTTTATAAACTTGGTAGAAATAGAGTCCCAGATGCTACATACCAACTTTCAAGGCAATCGGATCAGTGGTCCTGGAGAAAAAGATTTTTAAGGTTTTTGCCATATATGGGCATGGCGGCCATCTTGGACATGTGACTAGGACCAGATATATAAAAAAAAAAAATCCCGCTTTGCCTGAAGATTGCATATGAAAATTTAATTAAAATTGGCCCAGTAGTTTCAGAGGAGCAGTCCTTTGAAAATGTTGACACACAACAGACAAATTACCTTTGGTCAAGGTCACTTAATGACCTTGACCTCTAGTATTCATAGGGGTTGATAATGACTGCATTTCCATATCACAAAGCACAACAGCAGCAGAAGAATGCACTTTTTCAACTTTTTCCATTCAAAAGCCTAAGGAACCAAATTTGACCTTGCCATAAAATAGGTCAAAGTCAACCCAGGGTCACCATTTATATAAATTTTGTAGTACTAAAGTCCAAGATGCTACATACCAAGTTTCAAGGCAATCCGCCCTGTGGTTCTGAAGTAGAAAATTTTTAAGGGTTTAACCATATATGGGCATAGCGGCCATCTTGGTCCTGTGACCTGGGCTAAATATGTACAGTTTCATTCCCCCATCCTGTTAAGGCTCCATATGAAAGTTGGCTTCAATCGGGCCAGTGATTTCTGAGAAGAAGATTAAAGTTTTAAAGTGTGGACGACGCCGACGACAGACCAAGGCTATACTATAAGCTCACCATAGGTGAGCTAAAAAATCTTTCAAGGGGTTAAGGAGATATGGAGCGGACACGAAAAGTTAACGGACAGACAGACAGACAGACAGACAGAGGTCACGACATATACGACCCGTCTTTGACGGGCGTATAAAAATTTGACTTTGATATCGGCCCAGCGCATTTGGAGGAGAAGATATTTGAAAATCTTGACGACAGATGGACGGACCGAATGACCTTGACCTTTAGTGACATGATATCTTCATTTATTCATTTAGTTGACCATGTATACCAAGTATTGTGCCTTAGACATAAATAGTTTCTGAGAAATCCACAGTTTAAGCATTTTCCCATATAAAAGCCTAACAACCAAAGTTGACCATGTCATAAGTTAGGTCAAGGTCATCCCAAGGTCATCATTTGTATGTACTATGATAAGCCCGCATGTCCGATGCTACATATCAAGTTTCAAGGTCATAGGCCTTTTGGTTCTGGAGAAGAAGATTTTTGAAGGGTTTTTACCATATATTGGCGTGGCGGCCATCTTGGTCATGTGACCCAGATATCTGGAACAAACTTCCGTTCCCCCAACCTAGGTAGGCTCCATATGAAATATGGCTTCAATCGGCCAAGTGGTTTCATAGGAGAAGATGTTTGAAAATGTGAACGATGGACAACAGATGATCGAATAGAATAGAACGGATGCCTGGCTATACTATAAGCTCACCTATGAGCCTAAAGGCTCAGGTGAGCTAAAAAAAATATATTGCAAAAGCTTCTCACATTTTTTCAACACAATGCAAAAGCTCATATTTTTCAAAAAAATATTGCAAAAGCAAAAGCTTCTCACATTTTTTCAACAAAAATATTGGCATGTTTGAGATATTTACATTTGAAATTTTAACGAAAGGTTTACTAACGCCGTCATTAGTTTTGAACAACCTTGCCTCCTCCAAAATAACCCAGTCTTGTATAATTGTGCTATTACATGAGTTTTTCTCTTATAAAACAGAGCAGAAATAGATACAACCATTTGAAGAGATCTTTTTTTTTAGGTATTGCTTTGGCAAAGAAAAATCCCAAGTTACAGTCAAATAAATACAGTAAATACTAAAATTCAAACAATATGATTTTACTATCCCGCCATCTCAAATTTACCTGATAAAAGGCAAACTGCAGTAGCAGTCAGAGCCCAATTAATCAACACTAATGCATTGTTACTTCATGTTCTATTTTCAAAATAATATTATGCTAAAACACTGCCATTTCTGCCAAACCTGCACATTTTTTTTCAGCAACAGTAACGTTAACATGTTTGATTTCATATGTGCTAGAAAACTTAAGGAATCTTTGCCTAAAATTTTGTCATGGTAATGATGCTTTAAACGACTGGGCCCTGATGGGGTGGGAGGGTCTACACTGTTCACTCAGGCACCTGAGTTATTTTGGACTGCTTTTGGTCGTCAGTGTTTATCCCAATTTTTCATGCAATTGCTGCTAATTGCATCAGATAACAGGGGTATGATAACAATGTGATATCATGTCACTTTAAAACTGCACTTGAGTAAATGAGCCACGACACGAGAAAACCAACAAAGTGGCTGAGTACCCAGAGTAGACTCAGATAAGCCTGGGCATCCGCCCAGTCTGATCAGACTCTTTGCCAAGCGCTTAAAGGGTAGCTTAGGGTCTAAGCTACCTCCATGCGGACAGCGAAGATACTGATCAGACTGGGCAGATGCCCAGGCTGATCTCATTCTGCGCTGGGCGAACAACCATTGATTTTCTTGTGTCGCAGCTCAAATGATATCAGGCAGTGCTTTTAGAAGCAATCTCTGAAGACAACTGGCTATATACTGAAGTTGGCGGTGATAACGTTCGATTTGTTAAATGTTATCGACTTACGTCATAATGCATTAGCGACGTCAGTAAGTTCAAACGAAACTATGTTTGTTTTTCCTTTGCTTGACCCTCTTTATGTCTTAAAATCTTCTGACGATGCATAATAATTAAAATAAAATGTAAGTGTCTTTTGATATCAAATTAATCAAGCTTGACCAGAAACATGTCGGACTGGCTCTGCAAGCCTGGCTATTCCTACGCTGTTTCTGGTCTCACCTGATAAACTATGTCAAAAGACACTAATATGGTATTCTCTATCTGACACCAGTTTGATCTTCAGAAGCAGTTAATTAGCTACACGTAACTGCTCTTATTTTTACACGCAATATTGTACTTGTTCAGCTAAGCTGTCAGATTTATTTGGTGCTGAGACAGAATCCTCCCCACCCTTCCCAAGAAAGATAATACATTCTGCTTTAAGACGTTTTTTTCTCTTTCAAAACAATCCATCTTACAAGACGGAGCTAAATTTTTTGGGGGTAAAATTAGTATTAGAAAAATTCAGTAATAAACATACCATCACATTCTGAGTAGTCTATTTGCTTGAACAGATTTATAGCAATAGCTGGAATGACACCAATAGCCCTCATGACAATGTAATACATTCTTGCTGCATCTTTCACCACCAGAGCTACATCTGCTGGGCGACACTGCATAGTCTGACCAGCTGCGTTTGTGTAAGAGTATGGGGATGTGCTCAATAAACACTGCACTGAAGCTTCATAAATACTGCAAAGAAAGGTAGACACAAAATTTTTGTTGAGTGTAAAAAGAAGCTAAAAAGAAGCTGACTGGCATCTTCTGAAACTGGATATCAGCCATGATACGAAAAAAAAAAAAGTGGCATGTGCGCCCAGCAAAAACTCAGATCAGCCCGTGTGATCAGAGTCTTCACTTTGCACTTAGAGGATAGCTAAGGGTCTAAGCTACGTCCATGGGGACAGAGAAGATTCTGATCAGACTGGGCAGATGCCCAGGCTGATCTGAGTCTTTGCTGGGCGCACATGCTACTTTATTGGTTTTGTTGTGACGGGGCTCTTATCTTAGGCTATGTATGTATTGTATATGAGTCATGGCACAACAAAAACAACAAAGTGGTATTTGCATCCAGCAAAGACTCAAATCAGTTTGGGTATCCAAACAGTCTGATCAGAGTCTTCGCTGTGTGCGAGGAGCCAGGTTAGTCCCTTAGCTACTCTTTAAACTCACAGAAAAGATGCTGGGCACATATGCCACTTTGTTGGTTCTGTTGTGTCCCTGCCTGCACTAATCTCTTGAGGATCCAAAGACTATTCTATACCTAAAGTGTGATGGACAGACCCATGGATGGATGGACTGACAGAAGCAAATCTTAATGCCCCTGTCTATTCTTTTCTTGTTATTTTCTATTTTCAGGATAATTCAATGATACAAAAATGTATGTCATGAACCCTCATTTAAACAGGCAATGCATGTGCTGTGACCCCTCATTGAAACCACCTCATCAGGGCAGTGCTTATAAGTACGTATGTGAGCCAATATTTCATTTTCAGCCACAAAATTTTGATACGATAGAGACGTTAAACGGGGTTTACAGTAGCCAAATAAACATGGTATTTGGCTATGCCACATGAAATGGCCCTTTATAGCAGATGTTCAGTTTAATAATTTTGACCACTTATAAGCACATATAAAAATGCATAAAATTAATCTTTGTTGTCCTAAGTGTATGTTTAAAGGGGAGCTACTCAAACAAAAATTTTGACTTAGACCCCTTGTCCGTTTAAAACGATGCCATATCCTTATTCTTCAACCGATATTACTGAAAATTATCGCAAATTATGCGGAAATCATTGCATCAACAATGCCACGATATTATGCAGATATCTAGACATCTGTAAAAAAAATCTAGACTGCGTTACCTGTTTACTTTCTTTTGCCTCTGAACAGTGAGTATATATACTGTAATAGTCTTACCTGCACTTCAACCTCTTCTGATTGTTGTAATTATTCATAGTGTCTACTTGTCCGACAATCGTTGCAAAGTGGAACTGGGCTGGAGCAGTGAAACAGTGAGCCAAGCTTGAACTTATACTAGAACCCAAAAGATAATGATGGACACATGGTGTCACCTCAAATCTGGAGTCTACAATAAAGCAAGTCATATTATATTTAAGATTTTTTTTCACTTACTATTATGCAGAATTCTAATACAAACTCACCACAGACCATCAATATATGTATTGTGTAATGTTATTAGGGTCAAGTCAAGTAAATTTTGACAGCGGGTAAATTCATAGAGTGACACTGTTTCATTTATATGTCAGTTGTTTGAAATTAAAACAAAAATAACTATGCAAAGTGAAAATCCTGATGAGACGGCTCATTATGAGCAGGGGCTCACATATACCCTCAGCCTGCCCCACTGCCTACAGACAACAAACTTAACATAAAACATTGATGCACATGTGAATAAACAGACAGACAGACAATCAATATCATACCCAGTGATATACCCATGCAGTCATATATCAACAGATTCCATCTCAAGGTTTTGCAATAAACAAAACAATACAAACTTAAAGTTCACTTTTAACACAAATGTGTTTCCTGTGAAGACATTCAGGAAAAGAGAGCAAAAGATGAAAATTAAGGCAAAACTTTAATGCAAAAGTTAACAAATGGATGGACAGTCTAACGGACGGACTGACGAACAGACAGAAAGACGAAAACTATATTTGTATGCCAGGGGTATAATATTTCTGAGATATTTTTGAACTCTTAAAGGTCCAAAATGAAAATAGTTAATTTGAGCCTCATCAGGATCTGCACTGTTTGTCCTCTATTATATGTTAAAGTTTGAATGAAACATTTTAAAAATTTTGCAGACATAAATTTTGTCTTCTGCATTTTGGGTGCTTTCAGATTTCATTTTGTAATAAACTTTTGTGACCTCTCATTAGAAATGCCTGGAAGCGTACTGATACCTAGGATGTTACAAAATGAACAAGCAAATTCGGTGAATTTATATCCCCCGACAAAGTGGCCCTGATTTGTTTATGGTTTATTTAATGTTACATAAAATTTCGTTCACTGGTTACTTAGTTACGGCTGAACTTGTGGCTTGTAAATAAAATCAAAGACAATAGCTCTGGGATAAGTGAGGCATAAACTGAATCTGTTCTTAAACACTTGTCTCAGCATCACTGCACTATGATGATACATTTTTGATTCAGTTTCAAGAAATTTTGTTCACCGATACCTTAGTTATGGCTAATTTGTGGACTTTAAATCCATTCAAGGGAATTAAATCATGAAATACTGGAGCGATATGACAATACATAGTTATTTTAAGTTTCATGAAATTCCATTCATTGGTTACTCAGTTCGGACTCAATTTGTTGATTTTAAACCAATTCAAGGACAATAACTCATTGCTTACTGAAGCAATTCTGACAAAACATAAGATGCACCAATGTGATATGGTGATATATATTTAGTATAAGTTTCATAGAATTCTATTCATTGATTACTTAGTTATGGCTGAATTTGTCAACCTTAAATTGATTCAAGAGCAGTAACTCATGCACTACTGATGCCCTTTCTGACAAAATTTTATGTGCATAACCACGTTATGGTGATACATATTCAGTTTAAGTTTCATGAAGTTTTGATAATTGGTTACTTAGTTATGACTCATTTTATTAATTTTAAGTCCATTAAAGGGCAATAACTCATGCACTACTGATGCCCTTCTGACGAAACTTTATGTCCATAACTGTGTTATGGTGATACATATTCATTTAAGTTTCATGAAGTTTTGATAATTGGTTACTTAGTTATGACTCATTTTATTAATTTCAAGTCCATAAAGGGCAATAACTCATGCACTACTGAAGCCAGTCTGATGAAACTTCACGTGCATCAGCGCATTATAGTGATAAATATTTATTTTTAAGTTTCATGAAATTTCATCCAGTGGTTACTTAGTTATGGCTACGGACGGACGGATGGATGGAAGGACAGACAGACAGAAGGACAGATGGATGGACAAACAGACAGACGGACATGGAGAAAACTATATATCTCCACCTTTGGCGGGGGATAACAAGACCTGTCAGTGGGACAGGATAGCTCGCCTAAAAGTGCCTTGCCCATCACCTAAAAAACTTTAACGTAGAACTTTAACAGTTTGCTAACGCTGCCCCCGCCACCGACGCCATCACCGGGGGGTAGTGCAGTAGCTCTTCCTGTACATTTGTACAGGCAAGCTAAAAATAGCTTTTACGAAATGAAAAAGAGTCACAGTTCCCAAATGAGCTGATGACCGGCTCGTTTTGTAACTGTGACTCTTTTTCGTTTCAAAACAGCTCTTTTTCCTTTCGTAACAGCCCTTGTATATACATAGTTAACCAGGGGTGAACAGGATTGCACTGAGCATAACAGGATTGCACTAAGCTTAGTGACACCTAAACAGGGTTGCACTTATCATCAACTTCAAAATTCTGAAGTTTCCCCTGACATTTTCCCGACATTTTCAGAGTTTCCTTTCTCCTTCACAGTTCCAAAAGTTGATTATAAATTTCACTTTAAAGGTAGGTTCCTGTACCAGCGATAACAATTATGTCCACAAAATAATTTCGTCTTTTTCTGAGCAGTATTGAATTCTCTTATTTTTCTGAATTTGTTGCTACTGAGAAACTCGTCAGATGTTGAAGAAAATAGTAATTTTCCCTTCTGGTTAATTTTCTTTCATTGGAATTCCAGTTCTAAAAATAACTATGTTTATTATGTCTATAAGTGCGCGATTTCTGATGCCATTCTCCAACGGTCAATTTTCCCTTGTTGTGAGCTCTCCTAGAGGTCCTGGCATGGTGGATGGGTTAAAACTATCCCAAAATGCAATGCAGCATGACCTCAGCTGCGTTATCTATTTTTGGCGCGAACTAAAAATAGCGCTAACTGGTGTGCGAAGCAGAGTTAGGAAATCCCTTGCAAAACAACTTTTCTAATATTTTTTTTATTTACACTTTTTAGGGAAACTTATTCATTCCCTTTTATAAGTGCTTTCCAACAACTTGGATGAAAGACCATCAAAATTATGGTGCATTCCAAAGTACAGGAACCTACCTTTACCAGTACAAAAGGGATCACTGGAAATTGCGGATTATCTCTTAAAAGACAAGAATTTACTCCTCAATGGGAGCAAATTCTTTCTTTTTAGCGAAGCCCCCAATGAGGATTAAGATATATGAGCCGCGACAAGAGAAAAACAAAAATGAGGTTGAGTGCCTGGTGCAGACTCAGATAAGCTTGGGCATCCATCCAGTCTTATCAGACGTTTCGCTAAGAGCTTAAAGGGTAGCTAAGGGTCGAAGCTACCTCCATGCAGACAGCAAAGACACTGATCAGACTGGGCGGATGCCCAGGCTGATCTGAGTCTGCGCTGGCCCCTTAACCACATCGTTGGTTTTGTCGTGTCGCGGCTCATATACTCTTGCACATGGATTATATTTCCCAACATTAAATCCTTTCCCCTTGAGCAGAATGTTAAAATTTCTGAAGACTGCCGCAGCAGTTGGTTTTCAAATTCCATATTTTCCCTGAATTTACGTCCTTTCTAAATTTCCCTGACCAAACACAAAATTCCTTGACTTTTCCCTGACATGGACAAAAATCAGCAATCCTGTTAGAGCTTTAACCCATAGCATTCTGGGTATTTGTTGTCGTCTGCTGAAATTGTCGTCTGCATCAAAAATCAAGAATATTTTGACAATATTGGTCTAACCAACCTTTGTAGAAATGATGTCTTGGCAGCAAACAGTTTGGATCTCAGATCAGGCCCCACATTTGTGAGGCCTGATCTGGATCCACACTGTTTGCCAAGATACCCCTATAGGGGTATCCCGCATGGAATGGGTTAATAGGTAACTTACCACAGTCCCGGGGAATAGCTTCCAGAAGTCCATCTCTAACATCCTCATTCTGTGTGAGTGCTCTGACATCACTAAGCTGGCAACCAGCATCTATTTTTAGGGTCTCTAGCAAACACCCTTGCAAGGAAATCAGAGCCCTTGAAGAAAAAGGAAAAAAGGAAATAATAAAAGATTCAATTTGTTTTCTCAGCAAAGTTCCAGGAAACACATTGTCTGATTATAATTTTCAGCTCATTTCTGCTTGTCTTTAACCCTTAGTGCGCCAAAAAGCAGACGACAAAATTTACGTCTGCAGAAATTTAAAAACATGTTTTGTCCAAGCTATATCATATTTAGAATTCAAAGACTATAGGGCAAACAATGTAGATCCAGATGAGGTGGCTCATGATGAGCCACCTCATCTGGATCTACACTGTTTGCAAATTCAACAATTTTTCATTTTTGGCGCTTTAGGGGTTAAAAAAAAAAAACTTTCTATACTGACCACTCAACAGATCTCCTGCACTCCCAACCCCACCAACAAAAGCAAAGTGGCAGTATGATGGTTTAATAACAAAATATTTTTATTGAAAATCAATTTTATTATTATTATTATTTATTTATTTATTATTTATTTTGGTATCACAGATTAGAAGCATAAGACAATACAATAAGATATAAAATACACATCTAAAATACATATACAATATCTTAAAATTTGCAAAGCTTAAAATTTGCAAAGACAGGAAAAGAAATTATCTTTATAGTATTGCCATCAAAAATCCAAATAACTACCAGCACACTGATCTGTCCAACTGAGTGATTCTGAAGTACAATATAACTACATCTAAATACCGGTATACAACCAACAAATAAACTGTCTATTATCAGTAATGGCACTTGTTGGTTTTCTTGTGTCGCAGCTCATATGGAGATTAATCACTGAAGCTGTGAGGGACAGCTTCTCACATACAAAACTTCTGAAATAACTTCTCAAAACATGAAAAGCAAGCAATCTCTTTGCTATCAAACATCAAGATATTTGAGCCGTGACACAACAAAACCAACAAACTGACATCTGCACATAGTGAAATCTCAGATCAGCTTGGGCATTGGCCCAGTCTGATCAAAGTCTTTGCTGCCAACATGATAGTAGCTTAGACCCTAAGCTATCCTTTAAGCACTTAGCGAAGAGTCTGGTCAGACTGAGCAGATGCCACGGCTTCACTGGACGCACCTGCCACTTTGTTGGTTTTGGTGCGTTGCAGCGCATTTATATTCAACAGCGAGACCAAACTGATCTCTAAAATCTGGGTTTCACGAATACAATATATTATGGTCTGAGTAATTCCCATATTTGATATAGAAAGATATAATTCATTGTTAAAAAATCTAGAGTTTGTAGTAATGAGAAATTTTACATACTTGCATCTGTCCTCGTCTGCTGAAAGAAGCCTGATGTCATAGGTGAGACAGGAATACTTCAACATGTAGTGTGCTGTGGGTACATTCTCACACAACCCAGCTTTTGTAGCCGGCATCATACTGTCCAGGTTTGCAAGGCTATTACCTAAAGAAAACAAGAGCTTCGCAAGCGGCGCATAATACGCCCGTTTCAGTGACTCATGAAGGAGTTACAAATGAACAAGATTGGTTATAGAAGGATGAACAGGCAGACAAACAGGGGAAACAACTCTGTAATTAATGACTGCAATGTTATTAAAACATCTAGCACATCAAATACTATTATTATACAAAAAATCAACTTCCGGGATGTAGCAGCTCAGAAGTTGAGAAATGCCAAAGTCAAACAAGGGAGATAATTCATAAACTAAGTATACAAGAGTATCATTCTTGGTAATAATACATTCCCTTGGCAATATACACATCACCATAAAGTTATGTTAAAATATTTCCAACGGTTCAGGAGTTACAGAGTAAAACGGAAATTGCTGCAAGGGCAGATAATTCAGAAGTAAGCCAGAGTTGTGGTTCATGCTCATGATACATTGCCTCATTCTTATACATATTCCTACAAAGTTTCATTAAAGCATTTCAAAGGGTTAAGGAGTTATGGAGTGAATGGGGGAATGGGGCTAGCCAAAAAAAAAAAAAACTAATCAAAGGGAGCTTACTCAAAAATTAAGGAAGGGGAACAACCATTCTTATATGTGACACACCGTCTTGTGATCATGCACACTGCTATGTAGTTGCATCAAGATATTCCAAATGGTTACAATGTTATTGAATGCACAAGATTAGTATACACGAAAATAGCCTACAAAATCTAATCAAAGGGATGCAACTCCAAAACAAAGAAAGGGAGAGCAACCATTCTCATACGCGACACATTGTCAGACCCTCATACACATTGCTATAAAGTTTCATCAAGATATCCCAAATGTTTATCTAGTTATGGAGCGCACAAGACTAGTAGGGTAAAAAATAATCAAAGGAACTAAGAAAGGGGGAGCAACCATTACTGTACATGACACTTTGCCCCATCCTAATATATATGCCTACAAAATTTCATGAAGATATCTCAAACGGTTACTGAGATATGGTGCGCACCAGAATGTTGACGGACGGACGGACGGACAGACAGACAGACGGACGGACGGACGGACGGACAGCGCCATGCCATAATACGTCCGTTTTTTCAAAACGGGCGTACAATCAAGTAACTTAGCTCAAGACTAGGCAAAATTTTACATGAATATTTCAGAATATATGGGAAGATTTTCATGAAAAGAGGCATAACTCAGTCCATTTTTAAAGTGTATAGCGGTAAGTTAATAAGGTAATATACTCTTGACCATAAGCTGCAGCTTAAATATCAATACCCCCTATCTCAAATTCTTTTAAATCATAGTAACAATTATTTAGACTGCAATTTATTTGACAAGAGTTGACATCTCTAAAATGAAGGAGTGTGTGTGGGTGGGGGGTGGGGAGCATTTGAAATGCTCTTAACATGTCAGTACATTGAAAAGGATTTGTATACTAAGTAAATTGCACATCTACAGATCTGTGACTCTTGACAAAAGCTTCACTCACCAGGACACATGCTATACCAATTTCTGTGTAAATTGTCAATAATTGTAGCTTCACTCACCAGGACACGTGCTATACCAATTTCTATGTAAATTGTCAATAATTATAGCTTCACTCACCAGGACACATGCTATACTGATTTCTATGCAAATTGTCAATAATTATAGCTTCACTCACCAGGACACGTGCTATACCAATTTCTATGTAAATTGTCAATAATTATAGCTTCACTCACCAGGACACGTGCTATACCAATTTCTATGTAAATTGTCATTATAGCTTCACTCACCAGGACACATGCTATACTAATTTCTATGTAAATTGTCAATAATTATAGCTTCACTCACCAGGAGACGTGCTATACCAATTTCTATGTAAATTGTCATTATAGCTTCACTCACCAGGACACATGCTATACCAATTTCTATGTAAATTGTCAATAATTATAGCTTCACTCACCAGGAAATATGCTATACTAATTTCTGTGTCTACTGTCTATCACTATAGTTTCACTTACAAGAACATAAATCATGCTATACTGATTTCTATGTATACTATCACTATAGCTTCACTCATCAGATCTAATGCTATACTGATTTCTATGCATACTGTCTATCCCTATAGTTTCATTCACCAGGACTTATGCTCTACTGATTTCTATGTATCTTATCTTATCTTGTCTATAACTATAGCTTCACTCACCAGGACATATGCTATGCTGATTTCTATGTATACTGTATATCACTATAGTTTCACTCACCTGAACATAATTATGCTATACTGATTTTTTTTTGTACAGTGTCTACCACCCACTAAAGTTTCATTCACAAGGACATATGCTATACTGATTTCTATGTAGACTTTCTATCACTATTGCTTCACTCACCTGGACACATGCTCTACTGATTTCTATGTATACTGTATATCATTAAAGTTTCACTCACCAGGACATATGCTATACTGTTTCCTATGTATACTGTCTATCACTCTAGCTTTACTCACCTGGATATACGCTATACTGATTCTCTCACCAGAACATATGCCAACTGATTTTTATGTATACTATCGCTATAGTTTCACTCACCAGTACTTTTGCTATACTGATTTCTATGTATACTGTCTCTCACTTTAGTTTCACTCACCAGGACATATGCTTTACTGATTTCATGTATACTGTCTAGCACTTTATTTTCACTCACTTGGATACATGCTTTATTTATTTCTCTGTATACTGTATATAACTATAGTTTCACTCACCAGAACATATGCTATACTGATTTCTATACATTAAAATTTCAACGGCTCGAACCCTGATGGCTCGTTAACCCTGCCTGGCTGGAACTCTTTCCTCGGTCACTTTTATTAAGGAATGAATGTTATTTTTTCATCGTTTACTGAAGTATAAACTACATCGGGTCACGAGCAAAGTAAGTGAACCCCGAAGGGGTTTACGTAAACTTTGCTCGTGACCCGATGTAGTTTATACTTCAGTAAATGTTTAAAAAATAACATTCATTCCTTATATTTATATTATTAAACGATGCTTTTGATCAATAAAAAAGTAAACAAAAATAAGAAATACATATATAAGAATCGTTTTAAAAACATTGCCGGTCGAATTTTGCAAAAGTTTGGAACAGCCGCATTGTCACTGCCTACCAGTAAATTCCTCCTCCTGCTGTAGATTTCACGTGCAAGTAGGCGTAGCGAGCTGTCACTCAATGTTTACCAGCCATTCAAGTACATGGCATGTTGTAGATTTCACATGCTAGTTAGTGAGATGAACTGTCACTTTAAAGCGCGTGACACAATGTAATTATTGACTTGTAAACAAAATTGACTCCCGCATCACTTAATTGGGTTAACAGAGAGCTCTGCACTGCAAATGTAAATATTAGAATTTAACCCTGGATGGCTAGAACTACCCTCACCTAGAACTTATTTTCATGGTCCCAAGCCTGTTTGAGCCAATGAAGTTCTACTGTATATAGTGTCTATCACTATAATTTCACTCACCTGGACATATGCTATATTGATCTCCATATATACTGTTAATCTGTGTGAAAGTGCAGTCTACATCATGAACTAGAGAACTGTACTTGACACAGCCCATAAAATTTTCATAGTGCCTGAAGACAAGAGAAAATATAGGCTCTAGTCCGGTAACTTCGGACAGCAGGTAAATTGGGACATACCATTGCAAACAGTGAAAATCCAGATGAGACGGCTCAGAATGAGCCGTCTCATCAGGATTTTCACTGTTTGCCCAGTTAAAATTGTTTTAATTCCAAACAAATGACATATAAAGGAAACAATGACACTGTCCGAATTTACCTGCTGTCCGAATTTACCCGACTTTACCCTAGCTTAATGTAAATGGATACACATTCAGGGGAAGCAACTTTCTTATTTTTGGATTTGCCTCCCTGCTCCCCTGGTAAAAATCATATTTTTAATACAAGACCCATGTTTGGAAGGGCTTCATACTCCAACAAAGCGAACAGGAAGTCAAAAATGTAACAGAGTTGTCAGAAGACATCAGAGTGCCTCTAATGGGAGCTTGACTTTCACTGCCACTAAGTATCAGGACTCTATACCATGCCAGTAACAGAACCATGAACTAAAGCATTTTGCAGTTCATTGACTGATTAATATTTTTCTCCATACCTTTATGTGTTAAGTTCATTATAGTTGATTTACACTCACTTGATGTTTCACATACATTAACCAATATCTTTTTAAGTCAGTAGTGCATGCATGCAGAACATTGTGTGCTGATGTAAATTTGTACTAAGGTTCAATAAGATAGCCCTTTTACACTGCAAAAACTGAGCTCAACCCAGAAGCTTAATGTAGGAGTGAGAATGTGGACAAAAACGTAAGTGCAAACATATACTCTGACTACCACTTTCTAGCAAAAAACAAGTCAGTGCGTTTGCATATAATACCTTTGAAATTTTAATGTCTAGTAAACTAACTACATTGCTAATTTAGAGCAAATGGGTCCAGAACTACTGCTAAGAATAGGTAACAGGGATAGTTCAGAGATCATTTTTCTTATTTCTCAATGAAAACATGTTGTGACTTCTCAATAGAGCCATCTCAGTGAGACAGTTCTAACCTGAGGACCACAACTTTTGTTTTTTACAGAAAATAAGGAAATTTACCCCTACATTATCTCTATCACTCTTTCTACTCTCGAGCACTGTCAGGTACTTCTAATGAAAGGCAAGGTATTGTTTTTACTCTTGTTATCTCGAACACTGATATCTGGAAGTACCCTCTTATATATAAAATATTGTTTTGACACATTTTCTAACTACATTTACATTTTAACTGCTTTTATTTAAAACTTCTGATGTACCAAAGTAACTTTTTTCTGGGACCAGAAAAATTTACAGTGAGATATCAGTAGTTTGGGATAAACTTCGAACTTTGAGATATCGAGAGTTGACTGTATTTGGAACTCATATCCAAATGTTTAGAGTTAAAAGGGTTATAAAGGCAAAACTTACGAGCACTTTTCCCCTTGGTTTGCATTTGGATCATTTAACTTTAAAAATGCCTGGTTACAGTTGTACATAATAGATTTTTCATGATACCAGGTAACGCATTCTTTATCTGAAAAGTAATGAAATGTAAAGTTTTAAACTGAGTTTTTGTTTGGCGTATATCTATTTCTTTCTAAGAAATAGATCAGCTCTAGCAGTAAATTGTCAGGTAAAAGTTCACTGTTTTGGAGGTCATCTGTAAAGTAGCTCATATCTCAAGTGCGTAGCATGAGTGTAATATCTACTTACAATTGACCAACAAACAATGAATTATTATTCAACAAATAAATCAATGCTAGAGCTGAACTATTTTGATTCTAACAATCAACTAGAAAATTGTGTCTGGAGGACACAGGTGATGGCCCCATGCCCTGCAGAAGTCCCCACCCTTGACCCTTCATCTATCACATTTTCCCCGTACCAAAGACTAATGCCTGTTGCTGTGCTCAAATGAACGTTATACACCTCCAACCTGTAGTGGAAGTTCATATTACCATAACATGCTTAAGTATTGCCACACCTAAAACCAATAATTTTCCATTTGTTCCAAATGGAAAATTAACGGTTTTAAGTGCCCCAATATTTAAGAACAATAGGGTGCTTCTTGCCATCACTGATGGTACTAGTGTTACCGTTTATCACCGTCCCCCACTCCACAAGCCCCAACCCTCACCTCCCACCCACCCTCAAACAGCGTGTCATGGGGGAAAAGCTGACCACAGGCCAAGATAAATTGGCACACATGTATTACTTGAACACTGAACAAGACCTGTCAGTGGGACAGGGTAGCTCGTCTGGCAGCCCCTTGCCGATCACCTAAAAAAATTTAACGTAAAACTTTAACATTTTGCTAACATCGACGCGGGGGTAGTGCAATAGCTCTTCCTATACAGTCATACAGGCGAGCTAAAAATGCAACTTACTGTTTACACAGCGGCCATTTTTGTATGTGTGCGTATCAGGGCACTTGCAGGTTCCGGATGTACAGCTTCCGGGCGGTAATGCATCATGGCAGGTACAGACAGCGCCAGAGACACTGCAGTGGAAGTTACTTTTACAACCCACAGCATTATTGGCAATCTCTGAAAATCACAAGAAAAAGTATACTTAAGGACAAAAGTTCTGCACGGATGTTAAATTAACATCCGTGCAGAACTTTTGTCCTTAAGTATATAAACAATATCGTGGAAGTTCTGCTACCGTTAAATTTCTAATTATTTGAAAAGATATGTCTGAGCACACAGTCTCAGTGCAGATTTGGATCAGACTGCCCCTGATGGATCAGTCTGAGCAAACAGTGCAGACCCAGATCAGACTGCAGTCTGCTCATGCTTAGGATCTACACTCTTTAGTACTACTCCTGCATCTTTGGTACATACGTATTACTGCACTGTAAAACTAAACTGTTACATTTTTAGGACAAATAAAGTAATTTTTTTTTATTGTCTCAATTTTTTACGATTTTTATTGCTTAAGAAAAGAAAGCTACTTGGAGCCATGGTATCTCAGTGGGTTAAGCACTGACCTTCTGATCTAGCAGACCTGGGTTCGAGGCCCCTTGAGGTGAGAATCTTTCCTACCATAAACGGGGTTCCTTTGCATACAGCCTTGCATTATTAGCCTCCCATCTTCCTGCTATAACTGAAATACTGTTCAAAAGGATGTAAAATTTCAAGTCATCCATCCATTTCTATCAGACTAGTCCAAAGAAAAGTAATCATATGAATCTCACACTTATCCGCATTTCATATGAAATTTCGAAAACTTACCCTTAGCTTGTTTCATAAATTTCATGAGCAAACAGTGCAGACCCAGATCAGACTGCTCCTAAAAGGAGCAGTCTGATCAGGGACTACACTGTTTGGCATTCCATCTGCATCTTTCGGGAGCATTACTGGATTGTAAAACCAAATTGTTCTTTATTAGGACAATAATAATGTTAACTATTTTGAGCATCCAAATTTTTTAGAATTTTACGGCGTGACAAAACAACTACTCACTACTGACACAATTGCTGCCATCATAGAACTTGTCCCTGGAGCATCTACATATGCCAGCGCTACAAATAGCTCCAGACATACAGTTGCTGTCTTGGTAACAACCCCTTTCATCTACCTTTATTTGAACTGGAAAATTAACATCAAACACAATTAACAGAGAAATAAAATATTTAAGAAAAAAAATTATCTTTTCCGACATTCATGGAAGTATGAACACAATGGGCCATGTGCAAAGTAAGTGACGTCCGAAGGGCATTCACGTTAACTTTGCACATGATCCTTTGTGTTCATACTTCAATGAACTTCAGGAAAATATCAAATTTGTCTCATAATTACATTTGAGCCGCAACGCGAGAAAACCAACAATGTGGTTGTGCGCCCAGCGCAGACTCAGATCAGCCTGGACATCCGCTTAGTTTGACAAGACTCTGCGATAAGTTCTCAAAGGGTAGCTAAGGGTCTAAGCTACCTCCATGCTCACAGCGAAGACTCTGATCAGACTGGGCGGATGCCCAGGCTGATCTGAGTCTGTGGTGGGCGCACAACCACATTGTTGGTTTTGTCATGTCGCGGCTCATTTAATTTTAAAATTATTTTGAGCACCATTTTCTATTTTTAAGAGCAACATTTGTAAAATATACAACCACACGCTGTCACTAACCGACAGGCAGACCACTTATGTTACATGGCCGTCACCATGACATGACGTCTAACAGAACATTTCAACAGCCAATGGCATCGTTTGTTTACATGTGCCGGTGCATGCCAACAACGTTGCATGACCGACTGTTGTTCAGGGAAGTATGAACACTGTTTCTCTCAAATAGTTTCATTTAACGAAAATCAAAAGGAAATGTAATTATCTGAGAATGAATTATAGGTTTCAGAAAATCACACTTTTTCATTTTATGAATTTTAGGTAGCATCTCCCTAATAATTCTAGAACATGGCATACACTGTATGCCATGTTCTCGAGTTATAAGGGAGATGACGCCACAGATCTGTAACCAGAGCAACTGTGGAATTATCAACTATTGTGCATAGTGCCTCAGTAAAATGATGTCTTGAAGACGTCACTTTGACATCAATATAAAGTCTTACTTGCTATGGTAACAAATCTATCACTTCATTGATATTGGGACAAAGTGGCATGTGCATCCTGCTTACTCTGACCAGCCTGAGCATCTCCCAGTCTGATCAGTCTTCACGGTGCATATACAGGGTAGCTACAGTCTAAGCTAGCTCCTTGTGGATAGTGAAGACTCTGATCAGACAGGGCAGATGCCCAGGATGATCTGAGTCTTCGCTAACACACAGGCCACTTTGATGGTCTTGTTGAGGCTCAAAATATTTTGACTTGAATAGTAACAAGAGCTGTCGCCTGACAGCATAGCTCGCCTAAATTGGTGCTTGCCCATCACACAGCCACTATGGTGGTGTGGACTGCTATGCATAAAACTTCAGACAAGCATGTCCTTAATGACAACACATTTACAAACAATAGCTATCTCAGAAATAAGTCTTGAAATAAAATTAAAATAAAAAAAATCCACATGAAACTTCAAAGTCCATGAGCTTGAGATCAAAGAACTGAGGGGTAGGGTGGAGGGGGATGTGGGGGCTAGGATGTATCAAAACCCTGAACCATTATCTAACATCAGTCCAAGTATCAACTGAGTCCATCATCGTGGAACTGTGAAATCATGTCTTCATAACTATAAAACTTTAGACAAAATTCTAAGTTGATGACCTTGACTTCAAGGTCATCCAGTGGGGTAAGTATTAGTGTTTTTTAAAAACTCAAAAAAGTGTCTAACATCAGTTCAAGTGTAAACTAAATCTCTGCAAAGCATTATGAATCAGTATGCAATTACAAAACTTTAATAAAGACCAAAATTTCCTAAGTCCCTGGCCTTGACATCAAGGTCACTGAGCTGGGTCGGAGTAGTACTCTATAGAACTTTGGACTAATATCTAACTACAGAGCAAATATAAAAAGAATTCATCTGTGGGTTCTGGAGATATGTGTCTTTAAAAAACTTTAAACAAAACATCCAATCAATAAAAAGACAATTTTTTAAGTCCATGACCTTGACATCAAGGTCACTGAAGGGGGTGGGGGTAGTACTTTCAAAAACTTTGAACCAATATCTAACTACAGTGCAAGTATCAAAGGAATCCATCCATGGGTTAAGGATATATTGGGCTTTATAAAACTTTAACCAAAACATCCAGTCCAAAAAACTCCCAATTTTCTAAGTCCATGACCTTGACATCAAGGTCAATGAGTGGGGTGGGGGTGGTATCCTGTTAAACTTTAGACCAATATCTAACTGCAGTGCAAGTATCAAAAGAATCCATCCATGGGCTAAGGAGATATAGGTCTTTAAAAAACTTTAACCAAAACATCCAATCCGAACGCCGACGCGGACGTGGAAGCCGACGCCGTGGTGACAACAATAGCTCTTCCTGAACTTTCGTTCAGGCGAGCTAAAAACTAACTCTAAGAACTAAAGACACACATTTCTTGAATTACAGGCATTTTTTTTATGAATGGCTCTAAAACATACTGAATTTGAAATTTAAGAACTTTTAACATAATATTTAGTCACTTTCAAGCCAGAATTACTGTAACAAGACCTGTCAGCGGGACAGGATAGCTTGCCTGACAGCGCTTTGCCCATCACCTAAAAATCTTTAACGTAAAACTTTAACATTTTGCTAACGCCGCCGCCATCGCTGACGCCGACGCCGGGGTTAGTACAATAGCTCTTCCTGAACTTCGTTCAGGCGAGCTAAGAATTCTAAACATTGGGACAAAGGTTTGAGCAAACACAGCAGACCTAAAAGGAGCAGTCTGATAAGGGTTTTCCACTCTTAGCCAATCCATCTTCATCTTTTGGATGCTTTACCACACTGTATAACCAACTTCCTTTTATAGGACACAGAGCTCTAGATAAGAGGGAGTATTTGATGATAATTAAGGATAATTTTTCTTATTTCTCATCGAAACCATATGTTATGACCCCTCATCTGAACCGTCTCATCGAGACGGTTCAGATGAGGGGTCATAACATATGTTTTTATGCAGAATTAACAAAAATTATCCCTAATTATCACCAAAAACTCCCTCTTATCTAGAGATCTGGGACAATTATGGAGCCTACCGTAATGAGCTTAAGTATAGAGGCACCTGAAATAATTAATGTCCCAAATGGGAAATTAATTATATTAGGTGTCCCAAAATTCAGGCATGTTACAGCTAATGTGCTACAGTATTGGGACACTTAAATGGAAAATTAATGGGTTTTAGGTGTCCAAGAACTTAGGCACATTACATTCCTAAGTATTTCTGGTGTCCCAATTTTTGTAATTATTACGGTACTTACTAAGTTCACAAGCATTGTTTCTGTAGCTGTGTGTATTGGAGTTACATGTACATCGACCATTCACACATACTGCGTTAGAAGTTTTACAATGATCAGCTGCTGAACATCCTGAGGCATCATAGTCAAGCTCTGAAAAAAATATGGTTAGTTACAGACTTACCGGATGTTTAGGCATATTTGAGCTGCAACATGGCAATACCAACTAAGTGACATGTGCGCCTAGCAGAGACTCAGATGAGCTGGGCATCTGCCCAGTCTGATCAGTCTTTGCTATGTGCTTAAAGGGTAGCTTATGAGCTAAGCTAGCTCAATGCAGAGAGCAAAGACTCAGGTCAGACTGGACAGATGCCAGGCTGATCTGAGTCTTTGCTAAGCACACATGCGACTTTGTTGGGTTTTTTGTGTTGGGGCTCATTTTTTTTCTTGCATAATGCCTATTAGATCTTCATTAATAGCTATGCTATGTGTCTTGCTGGAACTGTTGTGGCACAAAACAATAATAACATGGAAGATAGTGTCTCGCATGTCTGCATGTTGTCATAATAAAGTGCTTTGCCGAAAAACTCAGAAATATTTTACCCCATCACTATTGATGCCAACACTGGAAAAACAATACCGTATATGAGGTAATTTTTGCAAGTACAATTTTCACGGTTTAAGGGCAAAAACATAAACATTGATTTTCACGATTTTTAATTTTGGCGATTAGCAACATGCGCCACAAAACGCAAAATTGCTTCATTTTTGTTGAGCTAATTCTTTCATTAACTTGCGGCCGCAGGTTAATAAAAGAAATGGCTCAAATGAAAAAAAACTGGCTCAAATGAAAAGTGCCAGACTTTACCGAAGCAAACAGAAACAAAATATATGGACGCTGTGTCTACTGATGATACTTTGTAAGAAAAGGAAATTATTTCGCGATTTTAATATTCATGGTTTCTAAGTGACCGTATATGGTACCTTTGTCTTGCGTGCAGACAGATGTAGCGAAACAAAAACTACAGCAGCCCTCATATGAACAGCCTTGGCGAGGAGCTTCTTTAAGGGAGCATTGATAAACATTAATCGGAGGAACAGAAAATAGTAACTAAGAATTCACAATCAAGTCCTAGCTTAGACTGAGTGCTGTCAAAGGAATTTCCAAGTCTGGCATTTTAATCATCTCCCCTAGATACAAAACTTTTCAAGTTAGCACACTAAAGAGCCAAAGGACCCGGGTTCGATACCCGGTCTGGCCACATACTTTTGTTTCTGCTTCTGCTGATTCAAGAAGGGCAGTTGTCAGTTACTGGCAAAAGTATGTGCACTTAGTACTGGTTAACTGCTTAGGAGGTCTAAGCCTGCCAGGAATAGCGTGATAAGGTTAACTGACTGTCCCGACATGACCATAGCTGTTTACCCTGAATGTAGAACAATAATACAACAAACAACAAGGTAGCACAATTTTGTAAAGCCTATAACAGTTTATGGTGTATGGGTTCACCCCATGGTTTTCTTTTTTTAACAAAGGGGAGCAACTTTTGAGACCTCCTATTCGCTTCCCGGGAGAACAAACCCCTTCCACAAGGGGATCTTTTCTTTAAGGTAGGATTACACTCCGGGAGGAGCAAATTCTTTCCTTTATGAGTTGACCCCAATTGAGAAGGGAAGCAAATTTTAAAATGGCAGTTACTTCCCTTGAAGGTGTACCTATTCACCTAAAGGGACATATTAAAGTAAACTTACTAGCTTTACAAGTACTGTCTTTGTAAAAATGTGTGTTATGGTCACATTTACACTGACTGTTCAGGCATACAGCAGCAGGAGTTTTACAATGGCGTCCTTCAAAACATCCGTATGCTTCATATTCGATCTCTGAAATAAGTAACACAAAAACAATAATATCAAAATTGGTGAAAGTTCTCCATTGCCATACACAGAGCTCTAGTTAAGAGGTAGTATTTGATGATAATTATGGATAATTTTTCTAATTTCTCATCGAAACCACATGTTGTGACCCCTCATCTCATCGAGACGGTTCAGATGAGGGGTCACAACATATGTTTTTATGCAAGAATTAATGAAAATTATCTATAATTATCACCAAATACTCCCTCTTATCTAGAGCTCTGCATACAAGTTAATTCAAGCATCATATAAGTGTGACATTAAACTATATTAAGCAAGCACCTACAGGAAAGCCAAACAAGTGTTGCTTAACCTTTTTCAGTCCGGATACACACATTTTAGGGACATATTCAAACAGAGACAAAGTTCAGACGCCTCAAAACTTGGCATCTGATCTGGTTTATACTTTTCCTTTCTATGAATTTTTTCCTAGGTATTTCTTTGCAAAATACAATTAAAGTGAAAGCATTCACCAGACACCAATAAAATTGCAAATGGACTCATCCAAATGATAAGGTTGGACAAGTCCACTGGTCAAACAATTTAAAGGGACCCAATAAGTTGAATGCTTAACAGAAATGGCATGAAGACAAGTTTGACTGTACGTTTAAAAAAATTAAAAGAAAAAGTTTTTCTCCAAGCTATATCATCATACCGAGAATTCTAAGAATAGAGTGAGTGAACTCTGGTTTAATGTCCCAATGTTTAATGGGACCTCGGTTTAAAGTCTCATCAGAAAGACTGGAGAAGCAGGGAATCGATCTTGCGATCCCTGGATTGATTTTCGGTAGTCCAGCGAGTTGTCCACTACAGAGGGCAAACAGTGTAAACCCAGACAAACTGGTTCACTATGAGTGCCCCTCATCTAAATCTATGCTGTTAGCACATTCAACTGTTTATGTTTAAGGTGCTATAAGGATTACGGCATGCTACAAGAAAGTTAACAGGACCAACAGCATGCAGAAGCTTAAAAATATATGAACAAACCAGAAGTAGGTAGTCGAGACCTCTTTTCATGACAGTTGAACTGAAATAGCTGATGAAGTTTAAAGAGCCTGTAGACTACAGAAGCCAAGTACCATACAGGAAAGTCAATATGCGGTATATTTTGGAAAAAAAGGTCAGTGTGACCTTATTTCAGGCTGGTCCCTTTGAGTGGGAGAAAACAAGCACTGATAGATACTGATGGGCCTAAAGAAGAAGATAAGACAAGTGAGACAAAACTGTGCCAATAGAACATTATCTAAATTAGGTCACGGTACCTTAGCTGCATGTACAAATGAGCCGTAACAAGACAAAACCAACAAAGAGCCATTTGCACTCAACAAAGACAAAGTTTAGCCTAGGCAGCTGCCCAGTATGATCAGAGTGTTTGCTGTTGGCATGGAGGTAGCTTAGACTCTTAGCTACCCTTTAAGTACACAGCAAAGACTCTGATCAAACTGGCTGAACTGAGTGTTTGCCAGGCACACATGCCACTTTGCTGGTTTGTAGTGTCACAGCTCAAATAAAGTTTAAAGTGTCTGTGGCCTGTAGAAGCTGAAAGAAACTCACAATCCTGAAAACTGAACAAGTGGAAATGTCAGCCAAAGTCAGTTGCAATGACTTAGTTTCATGGAAGCTACAGCTTAAGCAAGATGCAAGACTGACAAAGTTTGACAGTAAGAAGTCTGTGAAAGCTGAAATATGCATGCATGCGAGCCTGATAAGTAGGTTTCAGACACCCAGTGTTGGAAAGATGGAATACCCGAATTTGCTTCAACTTTGGAAAATCTAAAAACATTTTTGACTGATTGATTGATTTTATGCTTAACGTCCACGTTAAACAGCTATGGTCATGTCGGGACGGTCAGTTAACCTAACCACACTATTCCTGGGCAGGCTTACACCTCCTAAGCGGTTAACCAGTACTAAGTGCACATACTTCCGCTAGTAACTGACAACTGTCCTTCTTGAATCAGCGGAAGGAGAAACGAAAGTATGTGGCGAGACCGGGTTTCGAACCCAGGACCTCTGACTTATGAGTCAGGTGCCCTACCGATTGCGCTTCACGGCCCAACCTAACAAACATAATTTTCTATTTGGGACAAATGGAAAATTATGGTTTTTTAGATGTCCCAATACTTAGGGTACATACACTAATGAAATTTGATGGGCCAGCTATCTGACTTAGCTGAGATAACTGCAGAGAAAATGATTTATTCAGAAAACAGACCAGCTGTTTTTCGGGAAGTTTTCAAAGAGTTTGCTTTGGGTTGCCATGACAACCAAACTTCTGCCTGCATCCTCTTCATAGAAGAATCACATAATATGTGATTCTTCAATGAAGAGGATGCAGGCAGAAGTTTGGTAAATGGGCATTACCGTGAAGTTTCATCAATTTTAGCCCAAAGGTGTCAAAGAAATTAACGCCATTTGAAGAAAGTGAGGGCATAAAGTGGGTGGTAAGGTTGTGAGAGGTGCCACAGTCAAGTTAGAGTGACTTGGTTATGGTGCAGAAAGTCGCCAGAAGGTTGTGAGGTCGTGCCCAGGTTTAGCCATCGGACGACTGGAAAACTCTGTCAATCCAGCAGTAAAAGGGTACCTTTTTCGAATCAGGAAAGGATAATGCAGCCAAAGGAGAGGGATTGGCTCTGCCTTTCACCAGCTGTGCCCAAGACACAGTGAGCCTCTAACCCCAACTGCCCCTACGGCTAATAGGCTATGGGAAACCTTTACCTTTTATCTTTTAAGGTTATGATGACAGAGCCACCATATACCATAATTTTTAACCCATAAAGTGCCAAATAGCAGACTTCTGCAAAATTTAAAACAAGACCTGTCAACGGGACAGGATAGCTTGCCTGACAGCGCCTTGCCCATCACTTAAAAAACTTTAACGTAAAACTTAGCATTTTGCTAACGCCGCCGCCGCTAACGCTGACGCCGGGGGTTGTACAATAGCTCTTCCTGCACTTCGTTCAGGCGAGCTAAAAACAAATATTTCGTCCAAGCTGTATCATAATGAGAGTTCAAAGAAAAGAGAGCAAATAGTGTAAATCCAGATGAGTTTGCTCTTTTTGAGCCACCTCTTCTGGATTTACCCAGCTTACAAAGTCAACTACAGTCAACTCTCGGTATCTCGAAATCAAAGTTCATCCCAAACAACTGATATCTCAAAGTAAATTTTCTGGTCCCAGAAAATTTACTTTGAGATATCAGTAGTTTGAGATAACAGGAGCTGAAATGTAAATAGGAAATTAGTTCAAATTATATTCTTCGATATAAGAGGGTACTTTGAGCTATCAGTGTTCAAGATATCGAGAGAGGATTGTATCTTGGTTTTGGGGCCTTTTTAACCCATTGCATCCTGGATATTTTTTGTCATCTGCTGAAACTGTCGTTTGCATCAAAAATCAAGAATATTTTGACAATATTGATCTAACTAGCTCTTGTAGAAATGATGTCTAGGCAGCAAACAGTTTGGATCTCAGATCAGGCCCCACAAACAACTGTTTGCCCAGATACCCCTTTATCCCGAATGGAATGGGTTAAAAGGGCTAACTTTCGTACTTCTTTCACAGGTTCCTCCATCCCTATTCTCAGTATTGCTGTCATAATAGTTGTCCATACACCGACATTTTGATCCCTGACAGATTGTGAAGCTGTCCTCACATTCTCTGGAACCGTCACCATTTTCATCACACCCATCCCCAAGATCTTTGTTTCCAGTACCTGAAAATTATTAAGTTGTATGGGTACACATTCATGTTTTCTGCCAATTTTACAAAGGGGAACAACATTTGTTGACTTCCTGTTTGCTTCCCTGGATTTAGATTCCCTTCCAAAATTGGCCTGCTCTAATGTGCTTAAAAATTTAGACACATAAAACCATTAATTTTCCATTTGTCCGAAATGGAAAATTAATGCTTTTTAGGTGCCCCAATACTTAAGCACATAAGATATTCTTAGAAGGAAGAAACTCCTTGTTGACCCATGGGACACAACAATTGCTCTTTCAGTGGGGTAGGCCAAAGTGACAGTCAGTCAGAATTATCAGTCATAGAGCACACCCCACCATACGAACTTGTCCAAAGCAGGTGGGAATGTATAGGTTAGCTGAGCTACTGTGGCCGTGTTCAAGTTGACCTATCAATAACAACAATATCTGTTCTATGTTTATAGTGAACTTCATGTGCTTTCTTGGAGTATGGTCATAAAAAGATTATGATATATCATCAATTATAATCTGTCAGCTAGGGGCGTAATTAAGGGGCAATTACATGTTATGCACAATTATGTTTTATAACTCTTTATACCCCTTGAGGCAAGAATAGCAGTTTAGCCCCAAGATATTTCATGTAGTCACATCTGTTCGCAGTTCCTCTTGAAATCTTGTCCAATTTTCAAAATTTCAGCATCATCAAATATGCAGGTGTGTGTTGAAATTTTGACAATTTGACAAAATTTCAATACATACTTGCATATTTGTGTATAGGCAATTACGCCCTTGGTCAGAATAATGAAATTTGAAGATTTGACAAAAAGTGAAAAGCCCTCACATTCATGATACTTCCAGGACAATGCTACGGAAACAGCACTGTCTTTAATCCCTGCTTTTCCCCACAGCTCCCCAGGCCGGGGTGCTGGACTACTACTCCAGGGGTCGCAAGATTCATCCTCCACTTTCCCTGGCCTTTCAGATGAGACTTTAGACAGAGGTCCTGTCTCTGTATGACATATTTGTTGCTAGCACACTCACTCACCCACCACGGGATGGCTGGTAGGATGACTTGAGATTTTACTTCCTTTTTAACAGTATTTCAGTCATATCAGGACGATAGGTCGGTGATAGAGAAAGGCTGTGTGCATTGGAACCCTGTTTACGATTGAAAAGATTCCCACCTCGGGTGGGGCTTGAACTCAAAACCGCTAGATCCGCAGGCCAAGGTTTAACCTATTGAGCTACCAGGGCTCCCCCAGCCCGGTAATAGCTATTGATAATTGCATTACTGTTCAAATATTTAGAGTTAATAGGATATGAAAACAGAGCTCTAGATAAGAGGGAGTATTTGATGATAATTAAGGATAATTTTTCTTATTTCTCATTCAAACCATATGTTGTGACCCCTCATCTGAACCGTCTCACCAAGACGGTTCAGATGAGGGGTCACAACATATGTTTTTATGCAGAATTAACAAAAATTATCCCTAATTATCACCAAATACTCCCTCTTATCTAGAGCTCTGTGAAAATCTTTGACAACTTACTGGGAAGAATAATCACGGCTGTTAGGTCTGGCTGTACCTTCTGTTCTAGCACAAATGCTGCTCTTTTAGGAAGGTCCGTCTTCAAGACATCTAGAATAAGGGATACACTGAGCTGCTTTACCTGAAACCGCAAAAGCCAGCATGTATAAAATACATCTACTAAAATGACCCTAAATTTTAGTCAAACAGTGCAGATCCTGATCTGACTGCTACAAAAGGAGCAGGGCACTGTTTGTCGTAGTTTTCAAATTTTTGATGAATCACCAAATCTATTAATAAATTTTAAGACAAACTGCTCCTACTGGAAGACAATTATGTTGCTTTTAGACTGTTTGTTTATACAAACTGTTGTAAGAATATGCATGTTTAGGAGTGGATGTGGTTGCAAACTTTAAACACTCTGAATATGCAGGTTCTTTTAAGTTCAAAACATATTTCTACAAGCTATATCATATTCAAAACACTAGAAGGCAAACAGCGAGATCCAGAAGGTGCATTGATCAATCTCCATGTTTTCCAACATTTTTACCAAGTGAAAATTTTCTGATTTTCTGTTTGCTTCCCTGGATGTCATAGCCCTTCCAAATGACATCTACCATACTCTTTAAGATCTGAGCCGATCCCATCCCATTCCATCCACCCCTGCCCACCCCACCAAATCCCATCCCATCCATGAGTTCTGAGTTCTGTGTAGTGTTTAAACTCACTGTGTCAACAACTGTTACAGTTGTCCGTCGAAAGTTGAATTTAATTATAGCCAATAAGCTCCCACTCCTGAAAAAAAATAAAAGAATAAAACTTCAGCAGAGCTCCAGGTAAGGTGGGGGTTGATGAATAATTCTTAGTTAATTTTTCTTATTTCTCAATGGAAACATAAGTTGTGACCTCTCATTAAAACCGTCTCAAAGAGACGGTTCTAATGAGTGGTCACAACATATGTTTTTGTGCAAAAATATGAACAAATATCTCTTAATTATCCTTGTTATGTTTTCTTATCTGGACCACTGATACAGCAGTAACTGTTACAGGTTGAGTTAACCACCGAGTGACACGTCCAAAATTTGTTAGCAGAATGGCAATAAGTTGTGAATAGTTAGATCTTTTGGAGGCAAGGAATACACTAAAGATATGAAAAGAGGAGACCTTGTTTAATAAATTGAGTCTGTTAATGACCTGTACTGAGCTCGGCAACACTGGCAATGCTCCCTAGCACCAGCTTAACACTTTAAGCACCGGAGACCAAAAAAGCATAATTTGCAAACAGTGTAGAACCTGATGAGGTGGCTCATAATGAGCCACCTCATGTGGATCTACACAGTTTGCCCTCAAGTCTTTGATTTCTCAATATAAAATGTCTTGGACAAGGCATTTTTTAAATTTTTGCAGACGTAAATTTTGTCGTCTGCTTAAAGAGTTAAGAAGAAATCCTTTTTCAAAATGACTCTAAATGAACTGCTGTATGCAGTCCTTGTTAGTTCTTCTGAAAAGATACTTGAAATGTTTTTTGGACAAAAACAAATGTCCCCCACCTGCGCTTTCCCAGCAGTATCATTTCCCTTAAATGTTGCAAGGTAAAATGGCAACATTAGGAACTGCTACATTAAAAATATCTTGTGACCTGGCTAATGATTCAATGCTAGTTTAGTATGACTGAAACACAAAGTTTGGAGAAATGGTGCAAATTAAAGCTGTTTCTGAATGGTCTACGACCACCTACAACATCGAATATATTGTCGAGGTCACCAAAATATAATCAGTTTATCCAAATTTGGTTGAAATCTAGACATTTCTTCAGGAAATATAGTGCAGACAAGCCATTTTCCAACATTCTTTCTAAGAACTCGTGTGACCTTGAAAATAGGGTCAAGATCACCAAAATCTAATCAGCTCTTTCCCCTGCCCAATAATATATCTGTGTAAGCTTGGTCAAAATCCATTCATCCATTCAGGAGATAGAGTGCAGACAAGAGGCTAAGCGGATGCCAACAGGTCGCACCAAAAACAGTATGTCCCGCCAACTCCTCATCCTCTCCCCACCCAATGGTGGGGGGACATAAAAATAGTTTCTATCTAATTTCACATTATTTGATGGACTTAAAAAGCTGTAAACTGAGAAAAATAAAAAGAGAAAAAGTTAATTATTGAGATTTCTTCTCATTCAGTAACATCTGACATGTACATGTAATAATAATATACATACCTGAAGCCAGTAACTTGAGCATCAATGAAACTGGGTCCCAGCTCACTGTCTTGCATAAGAGAATTTACCTGGAACAAGTAATATGATAAAAAAGTTAAAGATTTCCCATGGGCATGAGGCCTTAGGGCAGTGGTCAAGGTAAGAATGGGTAACTGCATGATTTAAGGATAATTTTCCATAGTCCTCCATAGAAACATGTTGTGATCCATCATTATGAATTAATTTAATTTGCACCATCTCGCTGAGATGGTTGCATTGTCTCAATAAGACAGTTTTAATGAAGCACCACAACATAAAAATTCATTGAGAAATAAAGATAATTACATGTATCTCTGAATTATTCTTAAAAACCCATCTTATCTGGAGCCTTGCATATGTCAATGAGTGTCAGAAGTACATTATCTTGGGCACAGCATATAAAAGATGGAGGCTAGCCCTCTTCTTTCGCTGCCTTTAACCTTTCCTGATTTGAAATAAGGTACCCATTTACTGCTGGACTGAGTGAGTATTTTAGTCACTGACTGGCTAGCTCTTGGGGATTCAAACCTGTGACCTTCTGTAATTTAGCCGAGCATCTCTAACCACTTGACCACAGCCCCTTTTTGTATGATAATTAAAAGGTTCATGATAAAAGGCAGTATTGGCCCTTTTCAGACTGGAAACCCATTTTGGGGCATTATGCAAATAGTGCAGACCCAGTTCACAGGCCCGGATCCAGACCATCACGTACTGGTGGGGCTCTGGATAACTGGTGGGGCTGGGAAGTGCCCAAATGTATGTGTGTGGGGGATGGGGCTTGAAAATATGACATATTTATGGTTCAATTTCAAGGGAATTTTTTATATATTTTTTCCTTTGAAATATATGTTGTGATATCTCATTAGAATCGCCTCCCTGAGGCGATTCTAATGAGATATTGCAACATATATTTTGACTATTCTGATCTAACCACATTGGATAATTTTTCTCAAACTGTCATCAAATACTTCTTTTTATCTGGATGCCTACATATTATACATAACACAGAGGCCAAATGGCGGGGCTGCAGCCCCAAAGCCCACCCCCTGGATCCGGGGCTGGTTCAGATGCCGCAGGATGCAGCATCTGATCAGAGTCTACACTGTCTGCGTGTGTGCAAATTGCAAAATACAATAAAAGTGAAAAGATTCACCAGATACCCCTAAAACTAGAAATTCACCAGATACCCCTAAAACTAGAAATGGACTCATCCAAATGATAAGTTTGGACAAGTCCACTAGCCAAACTGGGCTAATTTAGCCATAATACATCAGAGCTCCAGATAAGCTGGGCTTTTACTGAGAATTCAGAATTTCTCAATGAAATCAAATGTTGTGACCTCTCATCAGAACTGTCTTTGCAACGAACATAAGCTCTTATGAGCTTCTATTGTTACTTCATTTAATAAAACTTTTTGCAAGATGAACTGTAGATATGTGACTTTCTTGCAACCAAAAGTCCTGGAGGGGAGAGTCTTTGAACTCGAAACCCTTCAATCATGAGTCAGGTGCACTACCACTGTGTTGCAAAGGTTGTTGAAGTTCTCAAAAATCTCCTGAAGTGGCCAGACCGAAATTTTAGTTTG